>MU204368.1:1153473-1192177 GCA_017309775.1 Paedocypris sp. Pulau Singkep | reverse complement strand
TTTTTTTTTTTTTTTTTTTTTTTTTTTTTTTTTTTTTTTTTTTTTTTTTTTCTATTGTTCATTCTTTTTCTGTGACGCTGTGCGTCCATCTCAGCCTATTTCCATCATTCCTGTATTGGCCAGAGAACGAAGTTTGTTTCACTTGATTCTGGGGAAAAAATATTAGAAAATATAGTCCTTATTATCTAAAAAATACAGTAGTGAAAAAAAGTAATTGTTTTGTTAGCATGTTTTTGACAATTCCTAAAAATATTTTAGGAATATTTAGGCATATTTACTTGTTTATGTATAAATTAAATGTTTCACATACTGTACGAATGAAATCTCTTGTTGTTCTCCCTTTCTGCCTTCAGGAAAATATGAATAAAATGCAAAAAAAAAAAAAACTATGAAGATGAAGATAAAAATAAAAATACAATAAAATGCCATAAAAATAAAGATAAAGTGTGAATAAAATAGAAAAAACAATGAAGATGAAGAATACAAAGAAACAATTACAGTAAAGGCAAAGACAAAATATGAATCAAATACAAAACATTATGAAGAAAAAAATAAAAAGAAGTAAAATACAGTAAAAATGAAGATAAAATCTAAATAATATACAAAAAGTGACCCAAGTGATCTAGGTAAAGTGTTTAAAGTGTCGTAATTTTTTTTTTTTTGTCACACAAGATGAATTAGATCTTGGCTCCTTCATCTGGAGTAAAGGCTGCAGAGGTCCAGTGGTGGGCGAGCGATGGGAGGACAGGAAGCTGACTGGGTAGCAGGGCGAGGAGACGCGGGGGTCTTTGTCCCTCAGGGGCCCCGGTCCTCCTCCTGTGAGCCGCCTCTTTGTGTGGGACAGACGGCTATTGTTTCTGCTGTGCACACAAAGTCCGTTTCCTCTCCACCGCTAACAAACACACCCTCATTCCACATGGCCGTGTGTGTGTGTGTGTGTCTGTTCAAAGCCTAAAAAACGGGATGTCATACACCATTTTTCTCTAAAAAAATAAATCAATGAAGATCAGCCGAGTTGAAGACCCCATGACGGTGGTTTCTTCTGTCAGGATGGAACTCCTCGTGGTTTCTTTAGGAAGTTAAAGTGTAAAGTACTTGGGTAGATGGAGTTGAGTATTTCTGAGCTACTTTGTACTTTTACTGAGTATCAAAATCATAAGCCACTTTTACTCTCTGTAGTTGAGTGTCAGTACTCTTTACTCCACTACATTTGAATGGACACTTACAGTTACTTGTTACATTGTTGTTGGGCGCGACAAGTCAGCATCTTTTTCTACCGCGGTTAATTACTTGTGCGGATGAGGTGATTTTTTTTGCACATTTGTTATGACCGAGACTGACTTTTTGTTCTTTTTTTAAATCTATTTTATGTTCATGTGTTAAATGCATTCAGTAATGCATAATGGTTAATTGGATACTTTATGACTTTTATTCAAGTCTTCTTGGAATTCAGTACTTGTAATTTTTGGCTACAAGTGAAATAATTTTTACAGTAATGTATACATACTTTTTAAGTATGGTATATAAGTATATACTTCTTAACGTATATTTTCAGGTACTCTTTACACCTCTGGAAGTTAATTACATTGTAATAAAGTTTCCTTGTGGAGATAATTCACGCCATTTCACAAGCATAACAGACTGTCAGAAAGTTGGAACTGAAATCATGCAAAATTTTGCCATCAAGTTTAATGTAACGAATGTCAATGTCGGAACTGGACAAATGTCGGAACCCTGCGCCTGAAAACATTAGAAGGAAAGTTCAGGCGAAAGAAAGTAAGTGAATGTCACTATGGCCACTAGGGGCAGTATCGAAATGTGTGTTCTGCTTTGAACCATCCAGTAAAGTTACATACACAACTGACATTTAATTACCCTGTGAACAAATTCTGTCTGAGGATGAGAGTGTAGATGGATCCATTAGAAACTTCAATCTCCATCTCTTCATCCATTCCAGGCTCTTCATAGTCATGTTCTCACACATTCGGACCAGATTCGTCTTTTTGGTGTGCACCATCAGCAAAGGCTTCACTGAAATTGTGAAAAACGCACGTAAACAAAACATTTTTTCGCTTGCAGAAAGGTAAAAGTGGTCATGAATGACGCTTGTTGAAGATAAACACTTTTTGTGGTGCTTTAAACGTGTTTGTAGATCAAAGCTGAAGGTGAACACTGCTGTGTACGGCTTCCCTGAAAGTAAGACCTAGTTTTCCAGAGCAAAATGAATCAAACTATCCATTTTTATCCGCATCTGTCCAAGATCCACACACTTTTGATTTAAATGTTGAAAAAATGTTAGCAAACTATTTAAAAGCGTCAATTTTATAATCAGGTATTGCTTATAATTAACAATAGTTAACAATAGTTAATTAATACAAATAAAAAATGTGCGACAAAAAAGTGTAACACAAATAGTAAAAAACATGTTTTTTTCTTCTGATTATTTCAACTTTAAGCAAAAAGAGCATGAGATTCAGCCTTGACATTCTTCCATATTGACTTTAGGCAAACATTGATCTGGTCCTTCTCAAGCTTGTGTGCTAACGCATTAGCTGCTGCGGGAATGACACGGGATATCCTCCCCGTACACACAGGAAGAGACGCGGATAATACAAACCTACGCTGATAAACGTTCTCAGTTAGAACAATGAAGACAAGAATAGAGTTTAAAAATACACTTTAGTAGTTTGAATGAGCGCATGGGCTGGGATACTGCATATCCCATGATGCAATGCGGCAGATTTGACATCAAGGCTGAAAATATAAAACCCAAGAATGTACCGCGCCACAATCAAGAAACCCACCAGACAACCCTTCTCATAGAAAATTGAGTATACATTTAAATTTTCTCCCCCGTATTTTTTTTCGGAAAATTTTGAAAAACAACTCATTTTCCAAATTTGCAGCAGCTCCCCTAGTGGTCACTGCTATGGAAGCACCATGTAGTGACTAAATCCAATTATTACCATTATTAGGTGTGGACTTCTATTCAGGACATTTTTTGAAATTTTTGTTTTATTTAAGTCCCTGTAAATTGACGATAAACGAACTGCATCAAAAAGTAATAAAGGGTTAAGTTATTTCACCTTTGGATTTTTAATTAAATATTTACACAAAAGCATAATTATTAGATGAAATTTTAAGTCATCAATGAGTCTCAGTGCCGGTGTTATAAAACAAAATACTGAGAATTGTAATTATTTTTGTGGGGTTTGGCATGTTTTTTTTTTTTTTGGCATGTTTGGCAAGTGTTTTTTCACGTAAACGTACTATTGTGGGTAAGGATACAATAAAATAATTAAAATCCCTGCAATTATTGCTGTATTTGTCAGACTATAAGACAGAGCATCTATAGACCATAATTGGTAATTATATAACTACAGTTAAAAATTATAAGTTCTCTCTTTTTTGATTAAAAGACATACAATTAATTTTAAATTATTATTAGTATTATTATTTTTTTTAATAAAATGAGTATAGTGAACTTATAGTCTGAAAACTACATTATTATTATTATAAAAATGTCATTATTATATGACATGATTACATAATAATTACAATAATTCCATAATTATAAAAATGTTCATGTTCTTCGTGTGTTGTGTGGGTTTCCTCTGGGTCTCCGATTTCTTCCCACAGTCCAAACAACATGCAGGAGTAATGGAGTGTGGGAAATTACTCATAGGTGTGAGTGTGAGTTCCTGAGATGAACTCGTGTTCCTCGTCACCCAGAAATGGAAAAGCAGTTGAGAATGTGGTGGGTTTGTGCAGGTGAACGGACGGTCCGTGGAAGGGAAGCAGCATTCAGAAGTGGTGGCCGCCATTAAAGCCAGTGGAGATGAGACTGCGCTGCTGGTGGTGGATCCAGATACCGATGCTTTCTTCAAGAAGTGCCAGGTGAAGCCCACCGCGGACCACCTCACAGGTAGTGCTCACACACACACACACTTTACTCAACCAGTGTGTGCACTGCAAACTATAGTTATTGACAAGCCACCAAACATCGTCTGGAAATTACACAATGCATTTCATTCATAGTTCATAACAAAATTAACAAAATTAATTAACTATCTTAGAATGACATGTGAAAGATTAATGTCCTTGTTTCAAGAAAATAGAACTTGTTTCACCAAGTAAAGTTTTCTCACCCCATTGGCAGATAATTTTACTTGATTTAAGTCTCTCTTTTTTTACTCGTTTTGTGTCTTATTTTCCTTTTTTTTTCATGTGGTTTTTTTTTTTTTTTTTTTTGGTGTCCACAGTAATTACACTCAATTTTTGCCAAGGCACACAAAAAAAAAGTAAAAAGAAAAATTAGATTAAATTAGTTAGTCTAAGTCAAGCATTAGACATGATTGGTGCCACTACAGCCGGACATATATGGTTAGTAACTACAGGTTTGTACATGACAGGAGTGTGTGTGTGTGTGTGTGTGTGTGTGTGTGTGTGTGTGTGTGTCTTCTGCTTTTCCAAGATGTTTCCATTTGTCATTGTGTTAATGATGTGTCATTTCTCCTCTACTATCAACATCCTTCACGCAGAGTTTTTTTTTTTGGGCAGCTTGTGTCTAGTTTAGACACAAAAGTGTTTACACGGCGTCTCCAACACAGAGGAAGATGTTGTGATGTCAATAACTGAGATGCTGGAGGTTTAGCACATTTCGAGAGCAGCAATTATGTGTGATGCACAACCAAACCAAAAGTGTGTGTGTGTGTGTGTGTGTGTGTGTGTGTGTGGTCAAAAGTGTAACTAAATAGTTTGACACAAAGTGACACTAATCCTGTTACAGCGGTTGAAGGCCTGTTTGAGGAGAAAGATGGGATTTTTTTTTTTTTTTTTAATGTTTAGATTTTTTGGGAGTTTACAATTGAGTTTTGAGGGTTGGAATTGAGATGTGAAATTTAGATCTGTTATAGTGTGAGAGTAAGAGAACGGTTGTTTATATCCATGTCAATGGTGGGACTCACTATGATATAAATGCGAGTGTGTGTGTGTGTGTGTGTTCACCTTTTGTATTAATCAGTGGTGTAAAGTACTTAAGTAAAGTAACAAAGTCAATTCACTCAAGTACAGCATTTCTTTGCTACCTTTTACTTGTGCTATCAAAAATAAAAGCTACTTTGACTCTCTACTTGACTACATTTGTGACGGAGTATCGGTACTCTTTACTTCACTACATTTGAATGGACTGTTACTGTTACTCGTTAGATTGTGACAAGTCGGCATCTTTTTCTACCACGGTTCATTTCTTTGGCAGATATCGCCATCTGCAGGATGCTGGAGGTACTGGATGCTATTTGTCAGCTAAATCATGTGAATTAGCGTTTGCACTTTTTTGCACATCAGGAGTTTGACTGAGACAGAAGTCTTTGTCGTTTTTGTTTTGTTTGTTCTGCCATTTTGAAATATTGAGATGTTTATAATATATATTTTTTATATTATGACATGAAACCAAAAAAATACAATTTCTGTTTTTTCCTATTTCTTGGTGTTTTTTGAGCCTAAAAAGTTGAGTAAAATACTTGTTGTTTTATACTTTCAATATACCGTATTTACTCGACTATAAGTCGAGGATTTTTCCTTAAAATGTCGGGCTGAAAGTGCGGGGCTCGACTTATACGCGCGGTCTACCGAAATAGAAAATATTATACTCAGAACAGTGCGCAGATATTTCACCCTTTCTCACAAAAATAAACAGCAGAGACACAAGCGCGTTAACTAAATTAACATTTATGACGTGAACTAAATACATCTCTCAGAAATCGGCACAAGCCAGACTAATGAGTAGCACTGACTCTGCTCACCGCTCGTCTCTGCTCCGCTCACACACACACACACGCACACACGCACGCACGCACACACACACACACACACACACACACGCACGCACGCACGCTGACGCGCAGTCGCACACACTTTCGTCTCAGCTCTCATATAAGAGCGGCTCTTCTGACTCCAGTCTCTATTTCACAAATAAACGAGTCACACGATGGATTTCGAACGTAGTGTTTATTCCCAAACCAAGAGTTAGCTTTAGCCGTAGCATCTTTCCCCTTAAAGGGGCAGGGCACTTTTCCCACAATTCTTTAAAATTATAGTGCAGCCATACCAATTACAATTTAAACCTTAAACACAAATTAACAATAACCTAAATAGATTAATACCAACATAAACAAACAGGGTTACTTGATTTTTAGATTTCCTTTACCACCAAGGATGTCAAGCGAGTAAATATGGTACCAGTGTTGTGCAAGTTACTTCGAAATTGTAATATGTTACATATTACTTGTTACTGTTTGTAAAAAGTAATACGTTACATTACAATATTACTGTCTCAGAAATGTAATATATTACGTTACTTTTGTATTACTTTTAAGTTACTTTCACCAAAATAACTACAGAAGTAGAAATTAACGTCCTGAAATAACAAAATGTACCTTTTACTTGTACAGTAATTTATGTTACAAGCAGTGAAAGACATAGAGTTATGTAGCGTAATGACTGTGGCCTCTCCAAGCTACAAATAACAATATACATAATCTATAATTGTAGGGTGACCATATATTTTGATTTCCAAAAAAAGAGGACAATCAGCGCGGCCTCGAGACAAATTCAGACAGGCTTCTCGGAGGCTGATGAACATGCTTTAATGTGCTTCAATGTTGCTAAACTACAACTTAGTTAAAATAATCACTTAACTTAAGAAAAATCAGTAAAAACCTAAATAGGTAACTATTTTAGTCAGACTTTTTTGAATAATGAAAAATGTTTTTAAAAATGTGATTGTTTTTTAAAAAAAAAAAATAATACAAGAAAAAAGTCGGCCCATTGTTTCAAAACGATACGCGCAATTTCATTCTCAAATATTACTTTCTCATATAATTTAAAGCACGGTTGTGAACCTACGTATATTAGCCCACATCCGTGTATTAGTCGTTTGAAGAAGAGGGAAAACCGGACATTATCGTGAATTTATAAAATCCGCCCGGATGTCTGGGGAAAAGACGCTTGTCAACACTAATAATTAACATTAATAAGTATTAAAAGAATGGTAGACAAAGTGATTTTCCTCCAATATCAGTGAATAACTTGGGTATGTCTGATACCAGACACAACAGGAGTATGTAAACTTCAGTGCGTTTTATTCATTTTGAATGACTCACCACACAATACTGTCCTGCTTTCTGGTCATAAAGTGCAGACGACACTGTCGCTGCTGTTTTCTTTCTCTTCAGGTCGAGCGGATGGCAGTTCCAGGTGTTTTTTTTAAATAGCTGTTTTTTGATGCTGACAATTCAGCGGTTGCATTTCACCACAATGTTCTTGTTTTTTACAAAACTGAAACAATGCGCATAAGAGCATCTCGCGAATGTTCCACCGGCTGTTGTTTATTAAATGTTCAAATGTGCCGCGAGTGCGCGACTCTGGCCCGTGCACAACCGCTAATCAGAGCCACAGACGTCAGCCGCTAGCTCAGAGCACAGCCAATCACTGCACACCTCGAGCTCAGAGCCAATCACTGAACACCTCGAACTCGAACTCAGAGCGTTACCAAATACAACGCTCCACCAGCGAAAGGCGGAACGAATGACTTGCGTGTCTATTTGCGAACAGGAAATATTAAATGTTTGATTTACTGTCTTGAAAGTGAAAGATTTGATGTAACGCAACCGTTACTTGCATGTAACGAGTAATATATTACTGAAAATACTAAAAGTAATAAGTTACACTACCGCGTTACAGCAAAAAGTATCAGCTTTATTTTTTAGAGTAAGATATCCATCCGTACTTTTACTCAAGTATGGTTTTCACTTACTCTTTACACCTCTGGTTTCCCAATAATCCTCACTTTCCTTTTTCCTCTCACAGTCGTGTTTTTCTATTCTAAGTAGGAGTTTTGAAGGAAAGGTAACATCTCAACCGTGGTAATGAACAAGGCTTCACTGTTTAAGGAGCTGGATTTATTCGAGTATGTGATGCATTCTGTGTATCTGCCCAAATAAACACAAAAAAATTAATTCTTCACAAGCTACAAAATCTTGAAATTGGACAATAAATCTTATTATTTTTTCTCAAACGATAAACTGTTGGGACGAAGAGTGAGAGATGACTTTATTTTAAGGAAATAGGACTTGAATTTTTCTGCTTTGAAAAGTGTCTCAATTTAGTGTAAAATATCATCAGAATTGGCATTTTTTTTTCCAAGTACACGTTATATTTTAACACCTATTTCTACATTTCTAAAACACTAACATGTTTTATCTAACCAAGTCAAATCTTCTCACCCCATTGGCAGATGAATTTTTTTGTACTCGTTTTGTTTTTTATTTTAGTATTTTTTCACCTGGATTTTTTGCAGTCAAACGTGTCTTGTGAAGCGGTGGTGTCCACTATATCAGGTCTGGTGTGAGTAATCCACGCCACCATTAAGGGCCGCAGTGTTTTCCCTGTGGAGCCGACGGGTTTCCAGGAGACACGCTTCTCTCCACGGAGATGATCTTTACCTGAATAATGAACGAGGCACATACCTATATGACATACGAGTCCACATCTACTCAGCAACCCGAGAAGAAGCCCAAGTCTTGGCTTTGCTGAGGTGTTGGCTTGGAGAAAGTGCCGCATCTGAAGGATGGAGCCGACGTGCTACTGACCTGCTTCTTCTTCTTCTCTTCTTCTGCAGGAGCTTTACCTGAACCTGTGCTCAACGGAGACCTGGAGGACAAGGTAACTGCTCCCAAAAGCAAGTCCAAGGCAAATGCTTTTTTTTTTTTTCTTCAAGTTGAGGTTCAGATTGTGCATTTGCTTACGTGTGGGAATCAGTGGAGATGCGGTTCGCAACGCTAAAGGTCGTGGGTTTGATCTCCAGGGAAAGCTGTGTGAATGTAAGAATGATGACGAACATATAGAAGCTTTGTGTGTAGACGCGTACAACACAACCGTGGCACTTTTATTGTAATGCTAAATGGTTTCATCGAATGGCCGAAACGCCGTCATGAATAATTTAACGAATAAATGCGTGAATAAATTAATGACATCTAACGTCTCCAATTTTTGTGCCCAAGATTGAAGTGCACAAGTGAAATGTCGTTTGTCTGTCAATGAAAGTTTTGGGTTTTTCAGATATTTTTCAAACTCCAACATAAGAATGTCAACAAGACGACAAAATCCTAAGTAACAAAAAGCTAGCGTGCATGAAAATGAGAGAGTCATGTGTAAAAAAAACAGTTGTTTAATCTTCACGCACGTCAAGTAAACAAAGGAACAACGAAAACGATCCAACAATTTTATTTTCAATCGAAATAAATGTATTTAACATAAACAAAATCTCAACAAAGAAATGAAATACAGTGAAATAAAATATAATTGCATCACGTTTATAAGTAACAAATGGTTGCACGGTGAAAAAAGAAGTGTGATCAGCAGATGGCGCCTCAGGTGTGTTGTGTTTTTGCCTGTGATGGTTGCTCCACATGCGCCGTACAGATTGTTTTGCTTTTCCTGCAGCTGAAAGACCGAGTGTCCTGATTGGTTCTCTTTGCCTTTGCACCCGCCTTTCTCCACAAGCTCTGATTCTGATTGGATGTCGTCACGAAAGGCATTTTTGTTTCATTTTTATTTATCGACGAAAGTGTCAATAAATGTAAAGTTTTTATATAGTTCTCGTTTAGTTTCCGTTGGGGAAAAAGTGATGTAGACAAAGACGAAAACATTCGTCTACGAAATTAGCACTACTGTATTGGACCGTCACTATTAGTGTTGTAAACATAACGCAGCACAGTGTTGGTACTCCAGCTGTTAATGACCACGCCTGACCCCTGCTGAACAAACACGGAACTGCAGCTGAGGAGAACAACTAACCGAGGGAACGTCTGATGCTCCGCAGGTTAATGGCAACATGGCGGACGAGGTGCGGCTGAGGGGCTCGAAGTTCTCCGTCAGTCCAACTCCATCCAACGCATCATCCTCCACTTCTCTCGTGATCCTGCCCACAGAGACCACACCCACTGGCACTCCATCCATTGAGGTGAGATTGCTGCTTGCTTTTAGTGTAGTTCGATTTCTGTAACCAAAATATTTGTATATTTAATATGTTAACATTAAATAAAAATAAACGGGCAGAATCTACTGTATATATACACATACAGTGTATAAATGTATGTATTTATTAAACTATATATACGTATATATATAATATTTTTGTGGGACTGTCAAATTCAAAATAGTATTGTAAATATTATCCTTAGTATAGTGAATATTTATTATTTGAATATTTATTGCACAGACTACAACTGACCAACAAATACGTCTAAATATAAATTATGCTCCTTAAGGGGTGTAACAAAAGTAAATAAATACAATTCACAAAAGTAAACAGTTTAACAAGAAGTATTCTGGTTTCAATGTAATACATAACAATGAATGACCAAAATTAAATAACAATAACAAAAATGTACACTGTTTCTACTCCATGGCTCATCGCTGACTCCTGCTGGGCGAGCACCAAACTTCCGTGTAAAAGATGGACATTTAAGCTAATCATCACATTTTCAGTCGCAACACACACCAGAGGAAAAGACTTTGGTGACCACAACTACAGTAACGCAGCATTATTGTCAGTAACGATAACGGTGTCGTAACAGGAAAAAGTTATTGCGTTAGATTACTCGTTACTGAAAATAGTAACAGGGTTTATTTATAACACCATTATTCCCATCACTGTTCACCACAAAGGGTTTTACAACGTGGAAGATTTTATCTAATTTTTAGTATTATCTAATGTGCTGTCTGTTGCTATTTATTGGCTCTTATATAGAATATTTTCATTCGGAATTGTAAAATTGTGTAAATTCAAAAACCATGTTGCCATTAATAAAGCCATTGGTGCTAAGATGGTGTGAAAAAGCAAACACGTACGTCACATTCATTACCGAAAATATCATTTATAAACATTTTAGTCTGACTTCACGAAGTCATGCCTCGGATTAGATGAACAAATAAAATGCGCTTCAGCAGAACAAAATGGTTATTTGAGTTGGTAAGTGGGTGTAGTAGCGCTGTAGTGAGTTTAATCGGTGTGTTGTGATTGTGTGTGTGTGTGTGTGTGTGTCAGGCGGTGGAGGCCTCCATCATCGACGCCATTCCCGAGCTCAACCTCTCGCTGCAGCAGGTGAAGGAGCGCGCGCACCAGAAACGCTCCAACAAGAGAGCGCCACCTATGGACTGGAGCAAGAAAACCGAACTCTTCAGTAACTTATAGAGCAGCGCACACTCACGCTCGTCTACATTTCTGTGGATTCTGATGTTTTATTACTAACAGATTCTATCAGCAGATCAGTCAACCGACAACTGTGATCACAGTCAATATATTTCATAACCAAATGCAGTGTAGATGCTGATCGTGAATAGAGGAGTGTGTGTGTGTGTGTGTGTGTGTGTGTGTGTGTGTGTGTGTGTGTGTGTGTGTTGAGGGATCGTTCCGGATCGAATGAAGAACAGGAATCGAAGCACAAACATCTCTGAACTTGCAGTGCAGGCCATATGTGTCACATGACCTGAAATGTGAAGTGGTTGGGGAAAAAACGTATTTGAAGAAAACTTTTTTTTTTCTACTCCAACAATCCAGCACATGATAATCACGTGAAGCTTTGAACCATTATTTTTGGACAATCTTTCAAAGATTTTCTGTTTCCGCTTCAACTTGCCTATCAGCTTTGACACTTCCTACGACTACATTAATATAAAAGTTAGATCAATATGTTTTTTTGTTATTCTGTCAGATGCGTAAACGTTTCTGTTTCTATTTCTACTTGACTAGATTAAGCTTCAGGTATAGTAGTCGAGTTCTACACTGATTATATATATAATGTATGTTTTATTTTCTTTGTGTTCTGTACATGTTAATGTTTTTACTGTTACAGTAAATCTATCGATCGCACATTTGTTTGTGGTCACGTGTAAACCCACGTCAAGACATTAAACATTAAATAAGTATTAAATGATGTTTCTTCTGACCATGTGAAACGGCATTTAAGATGAAAGAGCAGAAAAATCAATGATAAGAAATGATCAAAATATTAATTTGAATGAGGCACTAACGGCGGAATGTGGACGTGTCACACCTGGAACTCTATTCTGATTTTATAATAATAATAAGAGTAAAGAATACACTTTAACATGGTTATATTACCAGCAACGCAGTTACGTAGGCACAAGAAATGTAAACCAGAGTCTCAGATGCAAAAAGGGATAAAAGGCCTCTGGACTTTTAATTTGAAATTGTTCATTGTAGTTTTATGGAACTGGACTGGCAGTTTTCCTTCCTTAATTAATTTCCATTAATCCATCTATTTTCTGAACAGTTTGACCATTTCTAGGTCACAAGGAGCTGCAGCCAATCGCAGCCAATTTGAGTCTGATTGGGCAAATAAAAACCCTGGATTGATGGTCGACCAATCACAGAGCGGGACACACACATTCACACTCTGAATTTTCCAGTCTCCAGTTTCTCCTGCAAGTTTTTGCCCTGTTGAAAAAACTGTCGGTTAAAATTGAGACCGTGACAGATGAGTAATATTTATAGAGTCTAGCACGTCTGCTGAATAGCCACGTCGTAGATGTTTTTATGTTCTTCTAAACCAATAAACGTCAGCGTAAGTTAGAGCGAAATGTCAGAAACGGCGGTTTTCAAATGTCAGACGGTGAAACGCTACAGAGCCGTAAACCGCCGCCGCCGCTCCAGCCAATCACGTCACAGCGCTGCAGCCGTCCACTCACATACAACATCGCAGGCCTTTTCTGTGCTTGCCCGACTGAAATGTCATTTTAATGGCGGAGGAATTACAAAACAAAGACATTTTCACAGAAAAATACATAGTTTCAAACAAAAGAGCTGAAATGAAACAAAAGTCACTAGAATATACGTGAAGCTACTAACTAGCTGGTTGAGCTAGACAAACAAATGGCACTAACTTCATCCTCAACACGTGAAGACAACCTGAATGAAAGCGCATGGCACGAGAAAATCACGTGACCGTTTCACAACATTCTCGCCAAACAGGAAATGACATCGGCTAGCTTAGCTGTGATTGTTAGCGTTAGCATGTTTCCAATAAAAAATATACTTTGGTGAAACAAAAGTCCCAATCAAATATAACATTTACTTGTACAATATACAAATCTGGATAAAGTTTAAATACTATGTCACTGATAAAAGTCAAACGTAAAGCAAGTGTGCGAGGAGAGAAAAGCCGATCCGTCGCCGTCTTCCCTTTCAGAATCCAGTTCTTCCACCTGATAATGTGCTAAAACCACAAAATAGAAAAGCTGCTGAAATGCTTCACGGACGGAAAGAGTGAAAATCACAGTTATGGATTCAGTGGAAGTTCCAGATCAGCGATAAAAAACGAATATCGCTTTAGGAATGATCCTTCCAGGTGCATTTTAATCAAAAATAGACCAATTCTGTTCTAAAAATATGCTTCTGGATTGAAACTTTATGAAAAGACTTCTCTTAATATTAAAAGAAATGATAAGAACCATATGGTGGATGAGATGCAGAAGGAATCTTCCAACGCTGATAAACAATGGTTGTCTTTTTTTTTTTTTTTTGTAAATTTGCAACATTGACACTTGGTGAACTTGCTTTTCCATGGATCTAATAAAAACGGACGTATAAAAAGTGTTCCACATGAAGAATCGTCGCACTAAATGGGCAGAAAATATATAATTGAAAATATATAACTATGTAAACACACACACACACACACACACACACACACACACACACGTGGCAGGTTGGAATATACTGGAATAAAAGTAGGAATTGAAGTGGCATTGTGGTCAAAGTGGAGGTGTGTGCATGTAAAGCTGGGCGAGGGTCTTCAGTCTGGTGCCGAGGGTCTCGGACCGTCTCAAGCACAGAAAAAAGTTCCGCGGCTCCAGACAAAGAATAAAAAAAAAACCTCCCAATCCGGAAGGCCAACCCGATCTAATCCAGCATAGCGTCCAGCTGGTCCGCCAGGTCATCGAACATGTTCCCGATGTCATCCAGAATGTTCCCGGCGCCCTTCACCACACGCGGCACCCTGACGGAGACACACGCATCAGCGAGTCCCACGACAAATATTCACAGCGGAAAAATGAGACAAAAGTAGGAATGGGTGATATAAACCAGGGGTTCTCAAACTTTTTGATCTCGGGGCCCAAATTGTCCAAATCAAAGTGTCCCGCGGCCCATTAAAACACACATTATTTCAGCCAATCCAAATCATGATTTGTTGAATTTAATAACTATATGAAATACACAGAAATTCGTTCACACTTAATTCTAAGCTAGTAGGAAAAAGTAACAACATTTATTGTCTATTACAAGACAAATGTTAAGATTTTTTGGCTTTATTTTTGTATCCTTTTTACATTTTCTTCACTTGCTATCTTCACTTTTTAGTAGAAAGCTTTATTTTCTTTCGTTTCAGATTTTTCCTTAATTTTCTGAAAAAAAAATGTAAAAATTGCGAAACACGTGAATTATTTGCGATTTATTTTGCTATTAAACTAATAGTCTAAACTTTATTGACTAATTAATACTGGTTATTTTCAGTACAGTGTAACTTCCTTAACTAAAAAGACACCGTTTTTCTTTTGTTCTCTGCAACTTTTAGTAACCAAAGACTTAAACGAAAAGTCTTTTCTTCTAAAAGTCTTCTAAAATAGTTTATTTATCTGCAACATTGTGTTGTTTAATTACAGTTTTGCGTAATAAATGTTCTCAAAACGACATGCAACATTTTTATTTCTTAAAAAAAAAAAAAGTAGCACTTTGTCTTTCCTTAGGGTCTATGTAACCAGTTCTGAAATGGTTCTATTATAATTTATATATCCCAATATATATCGTTATCGCAAGAGGCTGAAATGTATATCGCAATATGGATTTTAGGCCATATCACCCATCCCTACACAAAAGCGTATGAATAATATGGATATGTATAATCAGATTCTTTCTACTCACCCGTGGTTGGTGTCCTGCAGGGTGAGTTTCCTCTCCACAGCCTTCAGCGCTTCCTCCAGGGACGAGCTGGTCTTCTCCAGTCTCTGCTGGACCAGGGTGGGCTCGGGCCAGGTGGGGGGGCTTCCTGGGGTCTCGGCGGGGGGAGAGAAGGACACGAAGGCCAGGCTCTGTACCACATTCAGCGTCACGTCAGAACCGGAAGCTGCTGATGAAACCACACCAGGAGAGATCCACCAATCAGAGTCATCGCTCACACAAACAAGGACTTCCAACCATTTCGTTTTCTCGTTTGCTCCTTTTTACATTTTGCATTTATTCATTTTTAAATGCTCTTTCTTTTGAACTGGCGCTGGCGGATCTATAGTTTGTCTTACTATGTCAAGGACAAAAGTTTGACGATATACAATAATTGTAATGGTCTCATTTATTCCCCTCTACCGTACAATGAAGAACAAGACAATGAAAATGTGATTTAACATTAACTGGTATGACTGCTGTGGTATAACTGTAAACAACACTTTAAATATTAGGTTTAAATTGATCTAATAAATAATAAGTTGTGTTTATCAAATAAACATGACATTTATCGTACAGACATCTCCACTGTCATTTGACATTTATTTTTAATGTATTTTTACATTTACAATCAAAGATTTATTTTGAACAAATTGGAAATTCCTTTACTGAATAGGAGAATATTTCATTTCTCATTTTTGTTCTTTAGCTTAAAAAGAAGTGATTTTTGTTTTCTTTTTTCTTTACCATAAAAAATAACTGATTTGATTTATTCCTCTTTTTTTTTCTTTCATTTGATAAACTATTGCCTAAACACAATTATGTTAATTAGCTAATTATGTAAATGTCTTAAGACGTGATTTTGAAAAGTGATATTTATCGGTTTATCATTGAGTGATTCAGTTTACTATACTTTTCTGAAAAATACATTACGGTGCACCATTAATAAACGACTATTCACTAATCTTTGAGCACAGATAGTCAATTTGGCACAATCTGTGACTGAAAATTTCTTTCGATATATTACTGAAATATTTTACTATATTTCTTTTGATTTTCAGATCGATAAGTTAAGTCTAATGATACGTTTAACTTATAGGCTAAAAATATGCATTGTTTTTGTCTGTTGCAAATATAACCGTACTGTATGAGTCCCAAGCTTAAGGAACGGTACCTGTGTTCAGGTGGAGCGTCTGAGGTTTCGAGACGTGCCGGCTCGGGTTCAGTGGGCTGGCGGGTTTGGGTGCGAGTGGGGGAGGGGCTTTCAGCGGCTTGGGCGGCGGCTCCACACACGGAGGAGTAACGTCTGATTCGCTGATCCGGAGTTTGACGACCTCCTGCTGAGAAGCCACAGAGCCATCGGTGTTCTGATGAAGCTCCTTCTCCTTTGGCTTCTGGCGCCGCTTGACTGTGTCAGACTCGGTCAGGTTGAACTCAGGAACCTCGAGAGATTTGGCAGGCTTGGCTTTCTCCGGAGAGTCCGGGCAGGAGTCGGTCCTAGGAGGGCCGCCGACTTTGGGCCGCTGCTTGATGGTAAGGTTGCCCTCCTCGGCAAAAGGGATGCACTCGCTGGAGCTGTTCTGAGGAGAGGAGGACTTCTCCAAGCCGGAGACTTTTGAGGCAGCATCTTCTTCCCAGTCCGACTTGGTTTCGTTGAACGTTGAATTGATCTGGCTGGACTGGCTTTCACTCAAAGCTCTGCGTCTGGACTTCTCGCTGGACGCCGGTTCAGTTGCCTCGTGGGAGACGTCCACTGGTGGAGCGGGTAAAGTGCACTCTAACGCAGCTGCGATGCTTTTGACAGTGCCCAGCCTGCCAGTCTCCACTGCTCCAGAAGGGGGCGCCGGCTGGTCAACAGTGGGGCTGTTGCTGACAGAGCTGAGGCGTTTGGGAGGAGGTGGCGGAGGTCCTTTACGCCGGGTTCTGATGGCGAAAGACTGGCTCCTGCTGATGGACTGCTCTGGGGCGGACTGGAGACGGGCCAGCTGACTCCGGGCTGGCTTCCGACTGAGAGTGGCATAGGACGGCATGGCTGAAGTGGCGAGCCGAGCGCTCTCGTCATCATCCTCATCATCCGGTTCTCCATCGGACAAGGCGTAGCGAGTCAGACTCTGTGCCCGTTTCTGGCTCGTGCTTGGAGAGCGGCGGCCGAGCGTGGCACTGTGATAAACCAGGGCTTTCTGAGATGGAGATGCCAGTTTGGGTTTGGCAGGCAGGGCCGGGTATTTGGAGGGCAGCTGGTCCCGGCCTTCTGGGATGTTCCTCTCTTTAGCAGGACTGCTGTCCGGACTGGACAAGCTCTCGTGGGAGCAAGTGAAAGGTGTGGTGGCTGAAGAGGACGAGGAGGGCGTGTTGGGAGGCTCCTGGGAGCGGCCGGACCCTCGGGAGCGGGTGTCGAGGCTCTCCTGGCTGCCCGACATTCCCACGGCATTCTTGATGGCCAGACCGTCCTGGCAGCCGTTGTAGCTGGGGGACATGGCACTCTGTAGCTCGCTGCTCAGCTCGCTGTCCTGGAAGGTCAGCATTTTGGGCGTGTGTGGCGAGGCGAGGTCGCAGCTCTCCGGTGCCGGCTCGATGGCCAGAAGCTCCAGGGCCGCAGGGGTCTTGCGGCGGAGTGTGCCCTGCCCCGACTCTACCTGAAGAAGAGCCTTGTGAACATCACACAGCTTCTTCACCGCCAGCATCATCTTCTTCTGATGACCTGGCAGAAACATTCAGGGCAAAGAAATTGACCGCCAGAGCAATACAGCAGTAGACCATATCTGATCAGGTACTAGGTATTTGAGTTGCCTACCTAATTAGGTACTAGGAGTTACTAGTTGGGCATTTACGTCATGAATCTGACAGTTTACGACGATTCTTGCATTGTAAGGCAAAGCAATAGAATGCCACTATTCACCTAGTTTAGTGATGCCAATCTCCTGCAGATCTTCCCATGTGAGATCTCGGACGATGTTTATCGAGTCGTAGCCGTTCTCCGTGAGTCTCTTATGGTACTGGAGCAGGCCTATAGCGCTCAGCCATTCCCCGAGGTCCTTCTGTGAGGCGAGAAGACCCTTTAACTGAGCTGAAGACACACACTGAAGACCACAGAGCTTACTGGTATGTATTCCGGAAGCCATTCCGGGATGCTGAGGTTGGCGATCTCGAGGGAAATCTTCTTGCGGTGGCCTGGCTTAGTCACGCCGATGGCTGTGAGGTCCTGAACACGGAGACGCCATTAAAACACCCTGACCTGAACCAGCGGCACCGTCGAACGAAGAGACGCGAGTCACGTGACGTACCTCTGGGGTCATTCTGCTGATAGTGGGCACGTCGTAGCCGGCGCTCAGGAAGTTTGCAGTGTACTGATCCAACTGAAACTCGCTCAGCCACTGATAAATGGCCTCTGCATCCTACGTCAGGTGGAGAATAAAACTTCAGCCTCGTGTTCTCAATGTGTCATCTCTACTAGACCTCAGTCCTGAGGTGGGCGATATGAGTGAAAAATCTGTATTGTAACTTTATTAAAAAGGAGAGAGAGAGCGAGAAAGAGAGAGAGGGGAAGAGAGAGAGAGAGAGAGAGAGAGAGAGAAAGAGAGAGAGGAAGAGAGAGAGAGAGAGAGAGAGAGAGAGAGAGAGAGAGAGAGAGAGAGAGAGAGAGAGAGAGAGAGAGAGAGAGAGAGAGAGAGAGAGAGAGAGAGAGAGAGAGAGAGAGAGAGAGAGAGAGGAAGAGAGAGGGAGAGGCAGAGAGAGACGAAAAAAGAGAGACATAGAGAGAGGGAGAGAGAGAGAGAGAGAGAGAGAGAGAGAGACAGATAGAGAGAAAGTGAGAGAAAAAAGACAGACAGAGAGGAAGAGAGACAGAGAGAGAGTGAAAGACAGAAAGGGAGAGTTTATGTTGTCACACTTTCTTTCTTTTTTGCTCTCCCTTGCACGCACAACGAAGCATGAGTCTGAATCCGAAAGTCGCGTGTAACAAACGTTTACAAACGACTGACGGCTTCCTTCTTTGTAGAGCCGCTCTTAAAGACACTACACAGACATCAGAGCTGCTCGCCGTCTCAGACCGTTACAACGCTTTCTGCATTTGATTAGCAATGTCTCCGTGTCGTCGTTAAAAGTTGTAACGAAACAAATATGTTACACTGTAATAAAGTGTTTATATATGTGTATATACAAACTTAATTAATGAATGTGTGACGTATCCATGATACTGCAAACACCATATATACCCCAGACCCATTCAAAGTGAAGTAAATATTGATATTAGATTAAAGTTCATGTGAGAAAAGTCTCTCTGTGATCTTGTTTAGCTTTTAGTTGCCCTGCTCAATTTCTTGCAGCTTTCTCTTTGCATTCCTTCTGTTTATTCTACGGCTTTTGTCGTTATATCGTAAACGTTTCATCGTTCTCTCTGACTCTACTGGTGTCTTTCTGTCACATTCTCTCTTTCTCTGCTACCGCTCTCTTCTTTTGTCACCTTGCCCTCTAGGAGCTGTTGTGGATGGACAAACTGTTGAGAGAATCCTGGTTCTCCTGCTCTCTGTGTAGACGCCGCTGGCCTGCGAGACACTCCTGAAACACAACAAAAACCAATGCATTTCATTTCAATATTTACTTTACAGTCATTTGACAGACGCTTTTATCCAAAGCGACTTACGTCATTACATTTTTTTTTTTTTTTTTTACAATTCAACAATTTGTCCCGGTTTCCTAGGGAATTTACCCTTGACCCTTGGTGTTCAATAAGTAAATCTGAATAAATGAAAAAAAAAATTGTTTAGGTCCAATTTTTTGGATCAGTAAGAAATAGAAGATAAGATATTACAGAGACAAGAAATTGAACAAATGCTGGATATTAGAAGAAATACATGAGACATGAGATAACTACATTCCGAAGCCTCCAGCCACTCAATCAGATTTTTATTATTAAAAACAAGATCTAAGTCCCTCATCTACTTTTTGTTGGTAATATTTTCTATTTTTGTAAATGCACAAGTGCTCTAACATCAGGAAGTGCATGTATGATAACTCACTGGTCCAATCACAATGTATATCACCATTATGTATAAATACACATATATGGATCTCTACTGTATATTAGTTCCGATGTATATATGAGCAACATCTCTCAACGTGCAATACCCTGTAAAACAACTGTGCAATTTCTCTTCTCTGCTGTAAAGTCCCATGTCTGTATTATAATAAGTACAATAAGAACAATTACGTCATTGCATTACTATTTGTATCCATACACGATTTTAATTTGTGTGCTTAAGCAAATGTCTTTCAAAAATTCTTAACATGTAAACAACTTCGCAACACAACAGCGACTGCTGTGATTGGTTCAGAATTGTCCAATCAAGAGGCTGCAGTCACTCCTTGGTTTCTGCTTTCAATTTGAAGGAGCGATAAACTAAAAAAAAAAAAAAGAAGCAAAACTGGCTCAAAAAGTGAGTTTAAAGTGAGAGCGTGAGACTGGAGGCCTGTATCATTACACTTTAAAAAAAATGGATCATCAAGAAATGTTTTTTTTTTTCCAAACCACATTGTTTACAAGTCTTGTACGTAGCATCTGTTTTCTACAAACATGAGATGGTGTGCACAAATACTGCAAACCAGATGTGAATTCATCCCCTTTTTTTGCACCAGCGGCTCCTCAGAAAAGAACAAACAACATGTCCGTATATAAGCACTCGTTCCAATTTTAGAGATGCACGAAAGTATAAGTGCTCATTTGTTCACATTTCAAGTCAGGAACAATCACAAATAAACAGAATTACGTCTTTTTTTTATACAGTGTGTGTTGTGTTTTTTTTTTTTTCTCCATATAATTATAAAATAAAAAAGTCTAACAAAAATCGAGCTTTAGTCTGGCGTTCAGTGAGAAGCAAAGGATTTTGGGAGGTGTAGTTCCAAGTACTAGAATTGATTCTATTTTAATTTAAACGAGATTTAAGTGATGTGAGTTAGGTTTGTTAAATAAAGAAAAAATAGTATTTTAAAGAGCAAAATCAACATAATTTAGCCATAAAAATTAGTCATAAAAAAAAAAAATCAAGAATTCTTTTTTTTGTGCCTGAAAAATCAGGGGGGTGCTTATATTTGTGTAAATACGGTAATACCATGGCATTATATCGCAACACAATCATTCGCAGAGTGTACCAAACCTGTAGCCCTACACTTTTAGGCAAGCCAACATGTACAGTGAACCACATTTCTGGAAAGCTCTGGTTTAGACAATCAAAAAAAGCCCTTAGAAGGAATTTCTATAATTTCTATAATTCCTCCCCTCTAAAATCTCCTGTGATAAAAACAGGTTTTCACATACCTGCGGGAGTATCCGACGGTTTGCTCTGATCTTGCTGTTGCGAATCTCCAGCAGTGGGCGTCGCCTGAGCATGAAAAACGCATTTGTGATACCCGCCGTTGGACTGAACCGCTGGTGAGGACCGGGTCTACCTTGCTGGCATCAGGACTGGCGGAGGCTGGTTGGTGTGTTCCGTTGGTTCCGTTGCTTTCGGTGCTCTGACCGCTGCCCGCGCTGCGTGTGCTGCCCATGCTGCCCGTGCTGCCCACACTGTTCCTGTCCCCTGCTGAGGAACACAGAGGCATTAGCCCGTCACTGCCCTGCCATCCCACAGCGAGAGTGGAGAGACACGCCCCTGGGCGGAGCTGGCGCGTTTCTACGTAAGCTGCAGGCGGGATGAGGTGAGGGGTAGCGGGGTAAAGCCGCGATCACACGTGATGATCCACACAACCTACGTCTGGCTAGGTGCTCACACTACTACACGAGTAAGCATCCGCGGCGATGATGGAATGCCAATCAGACGCAGTTGTGTTAACCAAGACGGCCAGTAGGGGCGCAGGGGAGGAGCCAGTCAGCAGGGGGGGAGGGAGCAGCGATTCTTACCAGCGCACGAGTTCCGCAGAACCCAGACGTCCTCCATGCTGGGGGTTATGAGCTGGCAGAGGCCGCGGGGAGGACCACCTAGCGGACACAAACACTATTTTGGGCCACTGGCCTCAGTCTTGGGGTGGGGGTGTGAAAGACGTGTGTTTTGCTGTTTTACTGAGGGTCTGTGCTGCACACACGGGCCTCGGAGAAGAAACTTGTTCCTGCTGTGCGCTATTTAGCTATAGATAATAAATCTACGACTCTTTAGCGATTTAATTTACTTGTGGATTATTTTTATCAGATGATCATGATGAGATGGATGCCTGTTATAGTCAATCGCGGGTTTAGATGGATTCCAACGCTTATAGTTTGTGTTGCAGGCAAGATTAGATTAGACTTGATTTGATTCAATTGTACACATGGAATACTGATTCGAATTGTGTTTTGTGTCCGATATATTTTGTGAATATAAATTGTGTAGGTGCGTGTGTGTGTAAGTGTTTAGGTGAATGTGGGGCCCCAAATAGCAGGTTTAACGCAGTAAAATGGGCTCCTTGTGGGGACGTTTGTTTGGTCCACACAAATTCGAACTATGGAAAAGCCTCAACTGTGGAAAACATTTCCAATATAAAACTTTCCTGGTTACGACTGTAACTCAGGATCATGAGAAGAGAGGAAAAAGACATTACGCATGAGGAAACGTCGGTTTCCCCGTGCGTAATGTCAAGAGACAGACTGGAGAGGGAACCAAAGCCAATGGAAGCTTCCGTCAATGTGGCTGATTTCACAAGCAGGGAAGGTTTTCACAGCTTTAACAAGAATCATATCAGAAGCTCAGGGGTATAAACGCGTGAAAAGCTATTATTAATAGTTGTGTTAGCAAAATTGCAAGCAAGCATGAAAATGTAGTCATGTAGTCATGGATGGAAATAATTAAATCATTAACACTAGAACTAGAGCGATTTTTTTTTCCAAATCAGAAAAATTGGGGGCTGTGTGATTTTATTTATGTGGGGACTAAAACCTGTTCAGTGTGTGCTAGATTAATATGAACCTGATGAGTCCTGATGGCCTCGTCTGTGTACTGACGTCACATGATTTCCCCCCTGCTGTGTTAACCCCTGACGTGCTAAAACAGATTGACCACGTTGTCATCGAAGCGCATTTAGCAGTTATAGCAAACACGGCGGAGAATAGGACAGTAGTTCAAAGTCTTTGCAAAGCAAGTATTTACATTAAATATTTACAGAAGAAGATGAGATGTTTAGGCAAGACATGTCCCTTTTGTTAGAACACGAAAGATCGATGAACATAATATTATAAATATTTAGTAGTAACATATGTAATATCTCCAACCCGGTATCACAGTGCTTCATTTTTACACTTGTTGCGCTCATAAAAGCTCAACTAGCAAAGCAAATTTGAAAAAGAATATACTTTCAGATCTCAGGTCTCTAGAGGTTAGTAACGTTTTAATAGACCTCCTGTAGCTTAATTAGTAGAGCTAATGTTGGCAACCCCAAGATTGTGGGATCAAATCCCAAGGAAAACAACAACTGCGAAAGTCTACGAATGTTTACAAAATCTACCAATACTATTCCTGCTTTCCTCTGTGTTTCCAACCATTTTTAATCTAAATCCTGCTCTCTAGATACCAGTCTTACATAGTTTACTCCAGGTATCTCCCGCTCCTCCAGCTTTGGCATGTTTCTCTTCACATCAACACGCAGTTGACACAAACTGTCGAGGTTTGACATCAACCAGACCGAAGCAACAATTTGTCTTGCGTGTAAGTAAATACGCGCGCGAACACAAAACTTCAAGGGTTGAAGATAAGCCGTGGCAGAAGAGATAACAGGCCCAGAAACCCGCAGCGGGACGGGGGGCTGTGTGTACCTGTGGTGGCGCTGAGGAGCAGGTGGGGGTTAGTGGTGTAGAGGGTGTAGGAGTCGTCAGTCTGAGGGCCCGAAGCCCCACTCAGACTCAGACTGGGAGTGAGGACGGATCGGGAGAGCAGCTGCTGTCTTTGGGTGGGCAGAGAGGCATGTCGCAACAGGGTGCCCCCTACAGGACAACACACACACACACACACACACACCACAGAAGCAGAGGGTTAGTGCGAGCGGATGGAGGTTAGACATGAGGCTTTATTACATGAGTTGTGGTGATGGAGGCCATTTATTAATACAGAGAAGCAGACGAGGACTTGTGAGGTTAGATGCTGTGTATTTGAAAAGCTTCAAAGGACAAAGATCCTTGTTACCAAAAAATATTACCTCATGATATCTGCGCAATATTTACGTAATATTTACAATTTTTATATAAAGAGTCCAAGTGGACAGTCGATTTAGGAATATTGAGCCTTTATTTGAGTTTACTGGATGAAGACAAACGTGAGAAAGGTTGAGAGGGTATATGCTGTGGGGTAAATAAAATACTACGGTATGTTTCCTTCTAAGCTTTTACTACATTTCAGTAGCGATAAACGCATGTCTTAATTTAAGCGATAATTTCTGCCATAAACGTAAGAATTCCCACATATACGTCTGTAGAAGATTTTGTTAGTGCCAATAAAAATCATGAGCTCAATTCCCAAGGAATCTTGTAAAACAATCTGCTCTGCAACAATTAAACTGAAATTGCCCTTTAAAATTTATATATTTTTCACAAAGAAGAGAAACAGCACTATGCAGTAGTATTTGCTCATTTTTTGGTGAAGGTAGAAACTTTGCATGAACGGAGCTTAACCAAACACGCAACTTATGGCTGTTGAACTAAATAGAAATGATTTGATTAAATTAATGTTCAGGAGTTTTGTGAATAGAGTTGATCTACATTTGCACACGAGTGCTCATGTTCAGGAAAGGGCTAATAGTGTAGGGCACTAAGAGTGAAAATCTTAGATGGAGTGTAGGTCATATATTGAGTAAATATCTTACATGGAGTGTGGGTCTTATATCGAGTTAGGGCTTATATTCAGAGTAGTGCTTATATGGAGTGTAAATGTTTTTTTCAGTGTAGGTCGTTTATAAAGTGTAGGGATTATATTCAGTGTAGGACGTATCATTTGCATGTAGGTCTTTTTTTTCTGTGTAGGGTTTACATTCAGTGTAGGTCTTTTATTCAGTGTAAAGCGTATATTCAGTGTAGGTCTTATATATAAGGAAGGGCTTATGTTGAGTGTAAATCTTATATTTTGTGTAGGTCGACTAGTGTATGGCTTATATTGAGTGTAGGTCTTAAATTGAGTGTAAATTTAAATTCCATGTTGGTCGTGTATGGAGTGTAGGTCTTATATTCAGTGTAGGGATAACGTATATTCAGTGTAGGGCTTATATTGAGTTCAAGTTCAAGTTCAGAGCATTTGTAAGGCGCTTTTCACAGTCTTTCAGTCTTTTATAGTCAGCGTCTTGATGGCAGTGCCACTTGAAAACTCATGCTAGAAGTTATTTTCACTCGTTTATATAATATTTTAAGGTATAATTTAACCACTTTCGAACACAGTGCAATGCGACTTGAACTGTCAGGGTCTTCCAAGGAAGTATCACTGATACCTGAACGCCGGCTGATGACTTCCACTATGGACGGAGGGAAGTAGCCGATGCGGTCTGTTCCTCTCTGACTGTCGTGGATGTGGCCCTTCCAGCGTCCGTCCATGTGCTGCTCTATCACCTGCCGACAAGAACAGTGGTGTAGTGATGCCACAGGCCTCTTAAAACACACAGTTTTCAACCCTGCATCTTCTCACATCCTTGACAACCAGTCAAAACAGGAGGAGACTGGAAGTTCAGAGACGACGTGTTCCTGCAGAGCTTCGGAAACGCAGATAACATGACCCGATCCACCCACTCACTCCACACACAATAGCTGCAGGCCCAACAATTCAGCGGCGCCCAGAACATCGAGTTCACCAAATACATCTGCAAAAGCTGGTTCTGCCTCCGCTGAATCCCCCTCACGCTGTTCTCATGTTCCACCCACCCCTCGCCTGCCAAACAATGCCGGGTGAAAAAAATCTGTGGTGGCTTGATTTCCCAAATAACCACTTGTGGGTTTATGTTTGACGTGCTTTAAAACAACAGGGGGGGAAAAAACGAAAGTCCGTCCTTCTGCCCGGGCTCAGATGAAAAAGTGATTTTGAATTGTTAACCATGGATTGCTGGCACCCTGAAGGAAAGCTTAAAAATCATTTTTTCCTCAATTCGACATGATATTTCTATTAAAAAATAAATAAATAAATAAAAAACAAAAAAAAAAACAAAAAGATTTTTTTATATTATTTACCCGAATTATTTATTTATTTCAAAATTTTGACGCTCAGAAATTTGATGGGTGCTTATAATCACTGATTTCAAATGCACGTAAATATAAGCCCCCATTTTTCACCATTTCAAGGAACAATCACAAATTAATTGAAACACATTGTCTTTATGCAGCGCCATGTGTAACTGAACCAGAAATGTTAACATTTTTATTTGGTTCCTTAAAAATCAGAGGGGTGCTTAGATTCGTGTAAATATGGTATCACAAAATGCACTAGAAGTCAGGGTTAAAATTTCAATCACAAATATGTACTTTGAGTGTACATTTTACTGTTCTGCCCCCTAGACGTCCAGACTTGTTTTTTATGAAATTATGAAAACATTTTTTTCAAATTTGGAGCAGTTCCCCTAGTGGTCACTGCACTGGAAATGCCATGTGGCGAAAAATTGCTGCCACCTGGTGATCCAAGTATGTATTAAAAGTGTAAACTTCTATTCATTAAGGTTTTTTTGTTACATTTTTTTCCCTGTAAACTGAGGATGAACTTAGCGTATCAAATGTGATACACCGCGCATTAAAGGGCGAGCGAGGATGTACCGTGATGACGTCTCCAGCGCGGATGGTGAGGGCCGTGGGGTCGTGAAGGTTCCAGAAGTCTTTCAGAGCTCGGACCTGAAGAAACCCCGTTGCTTCTGAAAACAGCACAGATGTTACAGTCAGTCACAGGAATTGTGTAATAACATATCATTTGCTTTGCTTATAACAATAAAAAATACATGCTTAATTAATAAAAAAAAACTTGAATTAATATCAAATCACGCAAACTCTTGGGATGTAACTGCCCAAATATACGGCATTATTATATAAACATTATTATAATCAACGAAGCGCACTGATGATCTGAACCGTCTTCCCTAAGGAATAAAACTGTTGAAGAATTATAAATTGGGCCACTTGATTTGAAGAATCATCACAGGCCGTGTGACTTTTGCCGAACGCTCTGCTTGCACACACACACACACACACCTACACACACACACACACACACACAATCAGATCAACTTTCACTTAATCGTAGATTTTCAGTGTTAAATTAAACTGTTTTCTACTGCACGATCATAATCTTCTCAAGCCAATGCGCAATTTTGGCAGCTTGACAAAGCGACTGGGCAATGCTGCAGTTTGGCAGTGTGATTACAGAAAATAATACAAAACCAAAGTTATTTTAGCAGTGATTTTACAACATTGAAATAGTGAAGGATCTATAATTATTAAAATGTGTGTTTTTTTTTTTTATCTTTTATTTTGCACCTAAAAAATCAGGGTGTTGTTTTAATTCATGGGGTGCTTATATGCGTAAATTTGCATATATATATTCTATATATTTGTTTATATCCAATTTTTTTTAATTCATCCTTTTGCATGCTTTTATATGTCAACAGAAACTTTTCATTTTTTTAAATCAACATAACTTATTACATAATCTAACTTCATATACAATATTTGTACATATATTTGTGTATATATATATATTTATATGTATACTACACATTTTATTTTCTATATTTCATCATGGGCAATTTCGTTGCAATGTAAAGTTGCAATGACAATAAAGGCATATCGATCTGTCCATCCGTCCATGCCTCTATCTATGTATCTGTCCATCTGTCTGTCTATCTATCCATCCATCCATCCATCCATCCATCTATCTACACTTCTATCCTTCAATACATCCATCCATCTAAACAATCTTCATTTAAAATGTCTTGGCGCGAATGTTCTCAGACACTAACACAAACGCAACCCGTTTCATACACACTCGAGACTTTCTCTAAACAAGACTGGAGGAACGACTGATCTTATTATTATACAACAGCAGCTTTCCACACTTAGTTTAGTGATGGATCCGAGTGAAGAGCCACTCCAATTCAACTAAATAAATCTGCAGGTCATTTGAGTTCTAATCTTGCCGAGCAAGTACTTCAGTGTCACTAACCTCAACAAGTTCATAAATAACATCCATCAAACACTATCTGGAGATAAACTCGACTCTCGATAAAACGGACAGACGTGCACAGACAAAAATAAACAGAGCAGCCAACAAAAAGAACCCGCGAGTTATCCAGTGCCTGAAACACTCCCACAATCCTTTACAAAACTGGGAGTGGTGGGATGTGTAAACACACACGTGTGCTGAGGAGTGAAGGTCGGCTTCACCTCGTAAGAGCTGCTTGATGTCTTTGCTGGCGTGACACGCCGTGAACTGGTTGACGATGTCCAGGGCCGTTTGATTGTAGGTGTTTCGGATGTTCACGTCGATCCCGGCCTGCAAACACACCGACACAAGCATCGGCAGGAGCTTCAGACCAACGCCACACCATTCAAAACCATCTGTATGCCTTTGGAAAGATATAACTAAAACACATTGGCATGTTTACTGGAATGTTGTATGTAATAATGTCAATAAAATGTTTTGTGTAAAATGTTTGTGTAAAATAAAATGTTGTATGTAATAATGTCAATAATGTAAAAAAAAATTGTAAAATAATTTGGAATATTCAAAATAAGTAACCATAATAATATGACAATAACAAATGTAAATAATAGAACATGCTAGAATATTTTCCACAAATATTTGTATTTTGTTTGCTTTTTTACTGAGACTTAACACAATAATCGAGTTAAACAAAACAGACTCTAAAAGGGAAAGAGATTTTCACAGAAATAGTTAACACAGAATGTTATAATGCCAAACAAAAACCAAGAGCTAAACAAAAATCAATTAACAAAAAGGCAAAACAAATACTAATACATGTATATTAAAAATCATATAGTAAATAGTAAACAAAATAGGACCTAAAACAGACCCTTGGGTTGCACCAGTAGACACATAATATTTATTCTGAATTGTAACTCAAAGCTAGTTACAAAAAAAAAAAAGCTTTTCCGTAAAAATCAACATTTGTATCATTTGTTGACAGAATCCAGATTGAAACATTAGCATCTTTTAACATGTATTTTGTTATGTATTATATATTTTATGTGCATTTCAACCCAACATCAATCACACACAAAAATTCACATTTTATGCTTAATGATGAACCTGTTGCCATCACGGCGCTAATAAACTTCTGAACATCATCGAATTTTTCTTGATGAATAAATAAAAGGGTCCTTTGTTCTCAAAAACATATGCAAAATGTTATTTACAGGCTAGTCTGACAAAAACAGCATTGTACAAAAAAATCATTGTACTGTACAATGTGAAAACTAAATAGGACCCAAAACACACCCTTGGGTTGCACCAGTACTTAAAGATATGATGCCAGGCATTGTACTGATTTACTGTGTGCAAATAGAAAAATGTGAATCAGTCCATTATAATGTCAGTGCACCACTGACAGAAAACCACACAAGTTTACTCAGCCAAACACCTTTCAGAGAAGTTTTGAACAT
The DNA here is from genome assembly GCA_017309775.1 of Paedocypris sp. Pulau Singkep. NCBI lineage: Eukaryota > Metazoa > Chordata > Actinopteri > Cypriniformes > Paedocypris > Paedocypris sp. Pulau Singkep. Next base: position 1,162,556 of record MU204368.1, on the reverse strand, counting down.
ATAAAAAAGAGAGAGAAGTTTGTATATTCTATGTAAAAGAGAGAGAAAAGAGACAGAAATCTGACGCTTAATGAACAAATGCAGGCGACTTTGTGGAAGAGACGCACCATCCTGCACAATCTCCGTCTTTTAGGCGCATTTATTGTTGCAGAATATATTTTGTTTCTCAGGAATTTAGTTTCTTAACTCAAAGAAGGTTACATTTCCTACAAATAACTTTATTTATTTTAAAATGTTACTGTTTTTAAATGATTTATTCTTTAACGGTTTATAGGAATTCAAATATGTAATTAGTTAAGTTACTTATTCAATAATTACTTTACTTTTCAGACACAGTAATTAGAAAAGTAATTTAATTACAAAATTGTAAAGTAATAAGAAATTAGTTAATTTTTAAAACTTACTCAACACCGTATAGAAGTAGAAAAAAGTGTAAAAAAGTACAAGTAAGTGTTGAAAAGTAAAAGTAGATTGTATTTGAATTTTAAAATAGATGGGACGTTGACCCCCACAAACACTCACGTCCAGAAGCAGCCGCACCACATCTGTCTTCCCATAGAGGGCAGCCTCGTGGAGCGCCGTGCCAGCCTTAGTGCTCCTGTTGATGTCCATTCCTGCCTTCAGCAGCAGCCTAAACACACACACACACACACACACACACACACACAGCGTGAGCAGACACAACACGACTTCCTCCTCCATCCACACGCTAAAGGAGCCATCAGCCAGCTGTCAGAATTTCCATGTCGGACTGGGAATGTCAGGCATTGGACTGGAATTTGCTTGTGTAATGAGCGTGGAACACACACACACGCTAATGAAAATACTCTCAAAGCCGTGTCATAAAAAGAAAAGACAAAAATAACACCAAGCGCACACACACACACATCTAAAAATGCCTACAAACATGTGTCAAGACAACACTGAGGTTGTGTGTTTGAAGTGAAGTCAAACTGAGTCACTCTCGCTGAACATCGTCCACCTTTTTAGATGTAATGAATGAAATGTTTCTACATCCTTAAAAATATGTCATGTTTTATTTACATGGTTGTCCAGCAAGAAATGCTAAAGATTAGTGAACAGACACTTCAAAATGCTCATTACATACCGTATTTACGCAAATATAAGCACCCCCCTGATTTTTTAATCATAACATTTTTTTTTACAAAATTTATTTATTTTTTATTTTTTTTAATATTATTATTACGGGTCTTTTAACTCATCGGATATTAAGTCACTTGTTGCAGCGGTTAAAAAAAACCAAACCCTAGCTTCTTGTTGTTTCTAGACTACCGCTGTTTGTGCAATGCCTTGCGGGAAAAAATGAACTTACTCGTTTTCATTTCTTTTATTCGCAGGTGTCAAGACGAGTTTAAAACACGCCACCTGAAACATCTATGCGTGTTCCTCGTTCGCACCGTTCAGTTTAATGCTGTTGTACTTGAAAAAAATGGATACAAAAGTATTAGGAAGGACGAATGTTTTAATTTGCCGGTGCTTTTAAAAACGTAATCAGCGTATTAGTAGCGCAGGGGAAAAAGCGCGCGCGGATGAGAAGTCCGCGGTTTTCACAGGCGCGGCTGGCGAGACCGCTGTTTTTAACTGGCCATCTGAAAGATCTACGCGTGTTCCTCCTTCTCATCGTTCACTTTAACGCTTCTGTACTTGAAAATTGATAATAAATAATATAAGGAAACGGCAAGCCTGTCGTGGCTGAGCCCTCGCGCACTCGGTGCACTCGCGCCGTCATTACACTCCGGACTTGAAATGTCGAAAAATGAGCGTCTTAAAATACACTGATTTTTGAAATCGGCGATTATAAGCACCCTTCAAGTTTTTTAGTTTTGAAAAATTGAAATAAGGGGGTGCTTATTTTCGCGTAAATACGGTAACTAGACTCGACTCGATTAGGATTTCGCAATTGTGCCAATTCATGCAAATTCAGCCAATCTCGTGATTTACTTACGACCTTGCAATTTCATTCAATTACCGCTAATCATGTCCAATGTCGCGTATAACGCTAACGCGGCAATTTTCAAGACTGTGAAATATCGACCCACTTCACTATTAATCTAATTATTTGTTTCAGATAAAGACTTTGCTTCATTTGAACAAATACAAATTTAAATGAATGATTTTGTCCAACCTATGGGCTATCGGACTGAATTCCGGTGTTCTGTCATTCTTTTCTTCACATCATTTTATCATAAACTATGCGTCAGTCTACAAGTCGATAATTGCACTCTAACCAAATATATCTGAATAATGTTAATAAGATAACTATATGTAAAGGCAAACATTTTTTAACTCTTTGACATTGTTTATTGCGCGTATGCACAACAGGGGATTGGAACGTTTGACGAGTTACAAAAAACTCTTCTGTTATGCGTTTTTTTGTGGAGAAACATCCAGTTGGTTCATCCTTGTTTACACTGCTGAATTGAAAATAAATTGTCATTTGTTATATTTTTTGCCCATGAATTGCCAGGGAACACTTGAAAATCTGCCTTAAAAAAAATTGAAACTTTTCCCGCACCTTTTTGAAAAATCTGCTGCAACCGAAGTAACCGTGAGATTACTAAACTTCTGCCACAAAATTTGTGTGAACCCGGAAAAATGTGTGCTGCTTTACAGTGCGTCTAAGAATTAAACTGCAAACTGACATATTCAACGAATACAAACGATTAGTTTCCGTCAAGTACAACCAGAGGTGTCAAGTAAACTTTGTTACTTTACTTAAGTAGAAATTTGGCTTACTTTTACTTTACTAGAGTAATTACTTTTTACTTCTACTTATTATTATTTTATTTTTTTGCGTTACTGCAATTTCATTTCGGTTTCGATTTTTCGATTTTCGATTTTCAATGTCAATATATTTTCTTGGTTTTCACTTTACTTTTATGCTTAAAACAAGTTTTATCAGTATTAGTAACAGTACTTTAATTCTAATAAAATATTGGACAGTTACTTTTCCTTCCACAGAAGTGTTTTTTTTCAAGTTCAAGCATATTTATACAGCGCTTTTCTTTGTTGACACTCTTTTTGTTGACTAAAAAGACACTCTTTTTAAGTTTAGTACTGCATCTAAACTTTTACTTAAGTAATGGAGGTGACTACTTTTGACAGCACTGAGTACAACAATACAATTTAAAACAAAAGAAAGCACACAACTACTCTGCAACACTCGGGACGAAAGTGAGGTGTGTGTTTGAAGAACATCTGTGTGAAGTGAAGTCAAACTGCGGATGATTTCATGCGTCACTACACTCTGGGCTGAAGGTAATGAGCTGAACAACGGTCTTCACAGCTGATGTGGTGGGCTCGGTGGAGCAGAGGTTACACGTGTGCGCACCGGATGACGTCCTTGTGTCCGTTGCGAGCGGCGAGATGGAGAGGAGTGTTGGCGCTGGAGTCAGACGTCTCCCTCCGATCGCCCTCCAGCAGAGACGCCACCATGTTACTGCTCAGCAGCAGCTGAGACACCTACAACACACGGACGACACGGGGTTAACACTGTCCTGTAGGAACCTATGAGAGTCCCGAGTCTGAGGAGACAACACCTTCTCTGTCTATCCTCCCGTCTTTCCTGCACTTAATCCATCCATCTCTGTCCGTCTATCCTTCGCTCTATCCATGATCTATCCTAAATCTCTCTGTCTGTGCATCAATCCATCTATTTCTGTCTGTCTGCGTGTGTGTCCATCCACCTATCCATCTCCCCATTTGTCATCTATCTATCCATCCATCCATCCATCCATCCATCCATATACATATGTCTGTTTGTCCATCTATCGATCTATCTATGTCTGTCTGTCTGTCTGTCTGAGTCCATCTGTCCATTTATCCATCCATCTATCTCTATATGTCTGTCTGTTTGTCTGTCTGCCTGAGTGCGTATCAATCCATTTATCCATCCATTCATCTATTCATCTGTCTATATCTGTCCATCCATCCATCCATCTATTTGTCCGTCTGTCTGCATGTGTATGTATCTATCCATCCATCCATATCTGTCTGTCTGTGTATCCATCCATCTCTCTATCACTCTACATCTGACTGTCCATCTCTATAACCATTCTGTCTGTCCGACTTTCTTCCAGTCCATCCATCCATAGGGATATATTATGTCTCTCTATCTTTTTCATGTGTTTTTGTATATTTCTATCATCTTTCCTGTCTGTCTATCAATTGTCATCTAGTCTGCAATGTAATACGTAATACGCACACCAAATATTCTCTATGTGACATGAACATGATGTCATGATAAATAACTCTATGACCATTAACACCCCAACACATCTGGACCAGCATCTGGAGCTCTTAGGTGCCTGAGAGAGGCAGAATGAGTGAAACCGAGTGTGGCTTCACAACTCACTCCTCAGAAGAGTCAGGATTTACTATCAAACTGAACGATTCATATAAAACATTTGGCAGGAAAATCCTCTAAATTAGCCAAAGACCTGCAAGAATGTTAAATAGTCACACTAAAACCAAAAGCAAAACAATAATCAAATGAAAAAAAAATGCAAAAATAATAAAATAAAATTGTAATATACATAAAAAAACATTATACAATGTAAAAAGCAAAATAGGGCCTAAAACAGACCCTTGAGGTGCACCAGTAGATACTTGGAGATATGTTCTTATTCGTAACCCAAAGCAAGTAAAACAAAGGTTTGCTCAGTTGATTTAGTTCAATAGACAGACGTTTATTCATAAAATAGACAGGATTGTAAAATGAAAAACAAGTAAAGTAATTCCCAAACCTCGCCATAGCATAAGCATACTTTTGCATAACCAAGTTAGCATTGTGAACATCTAAATAGAGCGACTTTAACATTTGTGTACTTGATGTGATTTAATCGCAACAAAAATCACAACACATAATAAATTCTAAGTTTTTAGTAAAAAAATCTTGTCCCAATCTTGTTTGTTATGGGTCTTTTCATAGCGCTCATACACAACTGAACATCGTCAACCTTAATAAATGTAATGAATGAAATTTTTCTACATCCTCAAAAATATTTCATATTTTCTTTACTGTACATAGTAGTCCAGCAAAATACGATAAAGTTTAGTGAGTAGACACTCTAAAATGCGTATTAGATAACTTGACTCGACTCTATTCAAATGAAGTAGCAACAGTGAGTTTACTAAATTCCTGCCACAAAATTTGAGTAAACCTGGGAAATCTTTGTTTTGAAAAAAGTGTTGCGTCAATGTGTTACACTGCAAATTGACATATTCAACTAATACAAATGATTCGTTTGCATCAAGTACAACAATACAATTTAAAAAAAACACAAAGGAAAGCACACAAATGCTCCACAACACCGCTGAGCCAAAAAAAAATCCAAAACCAATGTGAAATCTGAGCTCAGAAGAAAGAGAAAGGAGTAAACGATGACTATCAGAACCACATCATCTTCAGTCACCCTGTCTGTATTTAGTGTAAAAGTCAAATGAATGTAAAATCCTCCAGATGTGCCAGATGTGTGTAGTGTGTCCGAAATGACCTGCACCAGCAAACGCTGGAAATACGCAAATGATGACAGGAGTGTGACGCAACTAGTAAAATTGAGTGGTAACAGAGAAGCCACTTGTGGAAGCATATCTAGCATATTTTTACTTTAAAAAGAAAAGACATGTTTGAAAAAAAAAAAAAAAAAAGACAACATCTGGAAAAGTTTAAACTGAATTGTCACCAAAAATAAATAAATAAATCAACCCCCCCCCCACTTTCATCCTCGCACGCAACTAATCTAGGATCTCCACAACTTGATGCAAAAATGATATAAAAAAACAAAGACGAGCACTACAAACGTCCAGCTTTGAAGATTATCACCTATGATCTAACAATGGTGACACATGAAGAACAAGCTTTACACTGACCTTCACCCGGCCAAACTCACAGGCCAGGTCAAGTGGCGTCTTCTTGGCCTTGTTCAGCACACAGGGGTTGGATTGGTGTTGGAGTAACATCTCGGACTTCAAACAAAAGAAGGAAATGGAAAATGTCAAATGGATGCACGTGATGGTTTCTGAGAAGTGCTGAATCCAGCAACATTCCTCTACTACTTTCACTAACTTACTACTTCTTCAAACATATATTCATTCTAGAACATAGGTGTAACAAAGAAACAACGTAAAAAATACTGTTACTTAAGTATAATTTTGTCTTACACTCTACTTGAGGAATCATTTTTTGCCTACTTTTTACTTCTACTCCTTTCATTATTACATTTAACAAATTGCCGAGTTACTCCTCTTTGATTTCTGTTCGTTTTATTTCCGCGTTGTCAACGGTTCGAGAAGTAGCAGCTTTTGCGACTGGTAAATCTTTGACGCGTGTTCTGAGCTTAAATGATGCAATTTTGTTACATCACTGCAATAAAAGTCACTGATGACAAGCTTCTGAAGTGTGACTTTATTCACTATTACAATACTAGTCATCATATTTTCCACTCTAAAACACATTCATATTTTGTAGCACATACAGTATATGATTCTTAACGTGCTTGGATTGTAATAAAATGCATCAATTTACAATGTAATTATATACGGCAACATTTTAATTGAACAACACAGTGTGTATACTTATGTTATTATTACATAACAATACAGACTCTATTGACAGCACTGAACACTGTACACATATTCCCAGTGAGTTCTTTTATTTTGCAGCCATATTATTCGTAATAATGGCTTGGCGTTTTGAAGTACTTATTGCTCGTATCATTTAGTCCTTGTATCCTTGTATCATTTAGAACAGTTTGAAACACTCATGCAAACGCACAATTTGATGGTTGTGTTTTTCTTCATTTTTTCAATGTTTTTTTTTTTCTTCATTTTTTAAAACGTTTTTTTTTTTTATGGAGAACAAATACATTTTTTTTAACACGTTTAAGCAAAAACTTTTTTTCTGAAATAATATTCCTGTCTGTTTTTAGCTGTAATCGTGTCAAAAAATTGTATTTTTTTTTAAATGTTAACCCTGTTCGGCCCCCGACTAAAAGTGTGCGTTGACTTTCCCCCTCCCCCGTGTGACCGAGTTGGACACCCTGTGGTACTGTGAGACACTCACCACCTCGTAGTGTCCGTACTGGGCAGACAGATGCAGGGGGATCTGTCCATCGTGAGAGGCGTTGTTGACCGCGGCGCCGGACCGCAAGAGCGTGAGTACAGACTCGGCTTTCCCCTGCCACGCGGCGTAATGTAGCGGCCTCATGCCTGCACAAAAAACACCAATCAGAGTTTAGACACACACATTAGACAGAATTCCGGAATTAGTGAATTTCCATCGTTTCATCTAAGATCGCAAAAATGTTATGTTTCTGTAAATCCTAAAAACTATTTCATAATTTCTAACATTCTTCAAAATCTGAAAAAAAATGTTTGACTATATATAAAATGTTTTCACTATATTCTGGAAAAATGTGCTGTAAATGTGTGCCATAGAATCAACGGTGTGCAATAGAATAAAACAATGCCGTTTCTTAAACAATTGGTTTTAATGATCTTTCATCCTTCAATAATCCTTCGATGATGGATTGCCAAGTGTGCAAAAGTAAAAAATAGGTCATTGAAACTACAGAGTATAGTATTTTCCGGTATTTTAGGTTTTCGTAAATCCTAAAAACAATGACATAAACCTTAACATTATTTTGTAAGTCCTACAACAACTTCAAAAATCTTAACATTCTTAGAAACCGGAAAGAAAAACGTTTGACTGTTCTCCCTATAATTCGGAAAAATGTGCTGTAAATGTGAAATAGATGTTAAATTATTGTGTGCCATATAATATAAAAAATACAGTATTTTTAACTGTAGAGTTAAAGTATATTAAAGTATTAGTTTCAATTATCCTTCAATTTGATTCCAATTTTTGATTAAAGCTATTATTGTGGAATCACATACCTGTCGCTTTACACGCATAATTGTGTAAATAAAAATTGTGTACAATGTTTTTCAAATTTATAAGAGAATGCATTTTCTTATTGGATCCTCAAACTCGAATCCAAATGATTTATCGGAACGCTTGATCACCACACGCTTCCTCAACACACATTTAAACGTAAGCGTCCTCTGAGATATTCCAGAAGGCTTGTGAAGAACTATCCAATCAAAATGGAAAATACAGCAAACCAATTTCGCAGTTTCAATACTGCCCCTAGTGGCCAAAATGACTAACTCCCTCACTTTAAATGATCTTTCCATCCACTGGTCCACTCATTTCCATTCATCCCTCCATCCCCAACCCAAACGTAAAAAGTCAGACCAGTAATGGAGAGCGCTGGAGTAGAGGACTAACCGTTGCTGTCCTTGATGTCCACCACAGCCTGAGCTTCCAGGAGCATGGAGAGCAGCTCCATCGTGCCCGTGAGAGCCGCATGATGCAAGGCTGAAAACCTGCGGAGGAACACAGAAGATTTGGAGCACTAAAAGTTGTGCATTACCTCAGCATTACAGTATTTTCGCTTAACAACACCTCCAGCTTGGGTAGAACAGATCCAAGCATCAAGTCCAGATCTACCATTATTTATTTATTTGTTTGCTTGATTTTTTGTCCACCATCTTAGCACCAATAGCTATAATACTGACAATATGGGTTTTGATGTTCGATTTGTTCAAATTAATCAAAAGATGTTAAATTCAAAATGAAAATATCTCTATAAGAGCCAATAAATAGCAACAGATACACTACACTTCAATAGAGTTTCTAAAAATCTAATACAATCTTTCACGTTGTAAAACCCTTTATGGTGAAACATTCTTAAACTACTACTTCTCTTTCGGCTTTTCCCTTATCAGGGGTCGCCACAGCGAGTCATCCCTTTCCACCTCATTCTATCCCGAGTATCTTCTACTCTGACCCCAGCCAACCTCATGTCCTCTCTTACAACATCCATATATCTCCTCCTTGGTCGTCCTCTTGCCCTCTTCCCTGGCAGCTCCATCTCCAACATCCTTCTACCAATATATTCACTATCCCTCCTCTGCACATGTCCAAACCATCTCAGTCTGGCCTCTCTGACTTTGTTGCTAACACCAGTAACGTGAGCTGTTCCTCTGATGTGCTCGTT
>MU204368.1:1117175-1147479 GCA_017309775.1 Paedocypris sp. Pulau Singkep | reverse complement strand
ACTGTTGCGTATGTGCTTGCTCGCTGGTCTTTGTCTTTGTCTTGTCATAACCGCAGCCACTTAGTTAACACCAACAATCCAGACGACAAATTGAATAAAACGCAACATTTCCCTTACATATTTATATGTGCGCTTTGAGACGGTTAAACTGTGAAAAGCGCCTTACAAATACTCATTATTATTATTATTATTATTATTAATGGGAGGATACTACGCACAAAGATGATGTATTTCCGTTTATTTGTGACAAATCATGACTTTAACTACGGGAAAATGGACACATATTTGAAACCGGCAATTATAAGCACCCTGCAAATTTTTGCACATCTAAAATTCGGGTAAATACGGTTTATTAGCTTGAAAATATTCATCGCAATCCTATGCAACTGCTCTCGATTTCCCTAAATCCAACTAAAACAGATGCTTTACTGGTTTCCTTGCGGGACGTGAGTTGAGATATCAGCCGGTTAAAGGTTCCATTGTTCCTCAAACACGGCGTTGGGATGCTTTGTAGGAAATCAACAGAAGGAGTTTCACACCACAGGGAATATCAATGGCGGGTCAGACGCTCGGCTGGCTGCCCACAGCGATGCGGAGCACATTTACCCACAAACACCACATTCGGAAAAGTTCCCAGAACCCAGCGAGGGTCTTGTGTTACAAGCCCTGTCCACTCTGGCCACCGTTCCTCGGGACGTCAGGCTGGATTTGATGCGTCCTGGCACCACGGCCCGGGCTGGACAATGGGCCGGGCTCCACACAGTCCCTCTCACACTGCTCCGGCCATTCACTCGCACGCATTCCAGGACATCGGCCATGGAGACGCCCCCCGTACACACCCCAGCAGCTCCGCAGAAAGTCAAAGGCAACTCAAAAACCAATTTGTCCCACAGACAAGCAAAACATTCAATGCAACACCAGTATTATTTGCCGAAGCCCCCCATTCGTTTCTTTAACCGACATGGACGTGCGGAGGCTCGGGAGAATCTCCTCGACTGCATTGTGAGGTCATGACGGACGGGGAGGTGGTTGTGAGGTCTCACACACATGAAGATGGGACGATCTGATGCTTTTTTTTGGGAATGCTAATTGTAAAGAAGACACGAGAAGAGAAAAAAAGGAAGAGAAAAAGAGAGAACAGAAAAGAAAGAGAGAAGAGAAGACAAGAGAAGAGATGAGGAGACAAGTGAAGAGAAGAGGCAGGAAAAGAAGAGAAGAGAAGAGAAAAGAAAAGAAGAGGAAAAGAAAAAAAAAAAGAAAAGAGAAGGCAAAGAGAAGAGAGAAGAGAAGAGAAAGAGAGAAGACAAAAGAAGAGAAGAGAAGACAAAAGAAGAGAAGAGATGAGGTGACAAGTTAAGAGGATAGAAGAGGCAAGAAATGAAGAGAACAGAAGAGGAAAAGAAGAAAGAGGAGAGAAGGGAAAAAGAGAAGAGAAGAGAAGAGGAAAAAGTGAGAAGAGAAGAGAAAAGAAAGAGAGAAGAGAAGATGAGGTGACGAGTGAAGAGAAGAGGCGAGAAGAGAAGAGAAGGTAGTAACTGTCGGAGGCTTTAATATATGAGCTGAAGGTAGCGGTTTCTAAGCGTGTGATCTGTTGAAACAGTGTGTTTAATGGAGCGTGAGAGCAGCAAAGCTTTGTCTGTGTTTCCTGAGAACAGCGGCAGATATAAACTCCATGTTTCAGCTCTTAAGATGAGCGACAAAACGCTGGCAGGTGAAGAAGTGCTATGAACCAAACAAGTTTTGCCTAAAACAATGAAAACAGCAGAGATCAGTAGTAAACAATCAAACCCGGTCGTGGTTTGTAGTCTCTTTTGTTTGTTGAAATACTAAATATTGTACTGTATTTAGTTTAATCTTACTTTTTCTAATGTTTTCGTCCCTGTTAAGTGTCGCGGTGTGTCTAATGCAACAATCAAGAGTATAACATATAATTCAAACTAAAATGTTACATTAAACAATACATAAACAATAATATAAAGGCCTACTGGCCTGCTGAAAGGTTGTAAAAATAAATGTTCTTCACACACGCATTGTTGTGTAAAATCAAATGGAGCATATATTTACAATGTTATCTAACTTATGACATAAAAGCCCTGCTACTTTAAAATATAAGCGAGTATATAAATTCAAATAAAGTGCTTAGCTTTCAAAACGTAACTTCATTTTACATCTCAACTCAAAACTTATAAACAGGTAAAAAAAACTGATCATATCCAAACAAGTTTTAAGGGCGTTTTTTACGACAGTTACAGTACGTACATTCATGTTCGCGCAGCGGCCGCGACAGTTACGTACATTCATGTTCGCGCAGCGGCCGCGACAGTTACGTACATTCATGTTCGCGCAGCGGCCGCGGCAGTTACAGTTAAGGTGCACCGCTAGATTCTGCAAACCGGACCCGGACCGCCATTATTCTGCTTACGTCATCACCTTTTGGCCAGATTGTTTCGGTGGAAAAAAGTATTTCTTATTGGCCATTTTCGGCTGAAAATTTCCAGGTTCCGAATATTCGGTGCATCTCTATATGAAGTATATAATACTAGTGGGCCATAATTCGGTAGCATAATTTGTCAGAGCTTAATGCCGATGAGGTAAAGAAAAACCGCGAATGTAATTGCAAGGGTGACACTTGTCAGAAAAGGCACAAAATGGCAGAATTTCTGCAGGACATCAAGTTTTCGGAGCTTTAAAGTTTGTTTTTTTTTGCGAAATGCAATGAGCTGCTTTCACAGACAACAGGATATTTCAGCTGAACTGGGTTTGACACTGCAGGGCTTTTCTGTGCAGTTATATTTAGCGGTACGTGATCACATGAACACTAAAGTCCTTCATCGTGAAGAGATGCTCAGTCAATGAAAGACTAATGTGGGATGAAAGCAGCATCAGTAGCTGTAATTCACATAATTACATTAAACGTCTCTTTTGCATTCATAAACACAACATTAAGATAATATTTAAAAATCAAGAGCAGTCAGATCACACACGAGCCACACAAACTTGCACGTACACACTGGTAGAGTACATTGAAAAAAATCAATATAACATATTATAACAATACAATATGTTATATAATAACGATTGACATAAATTTAATGATAAATACATTAAAAATAAATTAAACAGAATTTACTACCCAGGTTTTCAAACAGATAAAATCAGAAATAAAATAATTAAAAAAAAAAAAACATCAACTGGGATATTATTACACTGTAATAGCAAAAAAATTAAGCGTGTAGTGTATATACAGTATAGACTGATCCATCCTAACCCACCGCTGCAAGAATGTGTAATGCATGTGCAATTGTGATTCATTCATTCGAGACCACTTTTTTTCTTTATTGTTTTCATAAATAAATAAAACTAAATTGAAAAAATGTATTTATTTATTTATTTAATACATGTAAAAGCCAGAAAAAGACGGAGTCAGACCACACTCAATTCCTTGATGTCATTTACAACTATGCCAATAAAAGTTTCTGAATATGATTCCTGGTTCTGTTTATTTTTGTAAGATAATATAATACATGAGTTTGTACATGAGAGTTGTATATGTATGATAAAATGTAATTTTTTGTGATAAAAATAAACACACACACACACACACACACACACACAAAAACTTCTCACTCACCCGTCTGGATCCTGATAGTTGATGTTCAGTCTCTTGGTGGAACCCAGTAACTCTACAAGGAAACAGAAGAAACATCAGAAAAGTAAAAACGCCAAACAATGTCCATTTACGACTGGTTTTCTGTTTTTTAAATATAACAAAATAACAAAGCAAAATGGAAAATAACAAAGCAAACCAAGACATCTAAAGTTGAAGACTTCAGAGCCACAGTGAGATCCAAATCCAACAAATACAAAATTCTGGCTAAATACATCTCTTAAAATACTTTAAGAGAAACCTAACCTGGCTTATCATTCTGGCTAAATACATCTCTTAAAATACTTTAAGAGAAACCTAACCTGGCTGTGACGTATCATTTCAATATAGTTTTACTTCAATAATAAATAACTAAAAGTCGATTCCAGTGATCGAAACTCTATGTCCCAGAATTCCAAGCCGATCCCAAGGGCCTTTGCTCTCCAGTCTGCTAAGACCGTTTAAAGCTGTTTGTTTACTTGACGCTGTGTGAAGAGGATCGTAGCGAAGGATTGGGAAACCCTGTGCAGCTAATAGCGCGATTTGTTTGTTAACTACGTAAATTATGTAAATAGTAAATAAATCATTCCAAAAAAAGAAAGAAAAAAAAATTACGTTAATATTCTCCTAAACATACTATTTTTTTTTTATTTAACAAACCTAACTTGTGCCTTGTTTCATTTTGATATCATTTTACTTGAATGATAGATAACAAAAAGTCGATTCTAGTGGTCAGAACTTCATTTCCCAAGAGCCTTTGCAACAGTTTGTGAATGCGCAAAAAACAAGAGGCCAGTGGAGCTCTCCGTTTATCCATCACCAGAATCGAAGAGAAGGATTATTATCCCCCGTTTAGCAGACCAAGCGTTTTGATTTGATTTTTTTTACTCCTTGCTCGTGTTCTTCATTTTCGACTGGATTGACTCTTTCAGCGATTACACATTGGACTCGTTTGTTAGTGCTAAGCTAAGCTCCTGGTTGTGAGTTATTTACTAGTTTCTGTTTGTTCTAATATTAACGATTTAGTCAAAAGGAAGTACATAGGGTCACCTGTAGTATTTCAATACTACTCATAGAAGAAAAAAAAACTGAATTAAATAATCACACTGATCACATTTTTCACAGATGCGTCATTTTATCGACTTGAACTGAACTGGTTGTTTTACACAAGAAACACTCGGTGAAAACAAGCCCTAGTGCTTAGTGTACACGTACTGTAATGTGCTACAACTACAATCTACAACTGTGTTGTCGACCACAATGGTGGAAGCAAATCTGATAGCAGCGTCCCACAGCGATGGCTCAGGTCTTCTTTCCCATGAGAAGCTCAGAGGGAGGCTGAGTTTACTACGCAACACGGGACGAAATAACACCGTCTCTTCCTGTGGACGACAAAGGGCAGTTGATTAACCCCTGACCTCATCCTGACCCCAGCACTCAGATCAGGAGAATGAAGACTGGACACAAAGAGACAACTCAATAATGCCCTCTCAACTCTTTCATCTGCAGGAGCCACGAGGCCCTTGAGCCGGTCCAGCTGAAAACTGCCCGCAATCAATACTTCTGAAGAGGAACTTTCCGGAAAACAGTCTATTAAACACTTGTAGGCAATGCTGGAGATGCTAATGTCTTTGTTCTTGCTAGCTGATTTGTCAATTACACTACATGATTACCTGCATTTTGATTGGTTCATATGGATTGACGTTCACAAAAGTAATTACAGTATCATTTATCATGAACAATTCATTTTAACAATTTAATTAAAGCTCAATAAAATCACAATAGGATTTGACAACCAAAACTTCAATTTGAATTGAAATGTTCTTTTTTAATTAAGATAAATTCTGTTCCCAGACAAAGTCATAAGTTTAAAAATAAAAATTCTGTTCAACTAAAGCTCATTTAAATTACAATAGGATAAATAAATATAATATTTAGAGAGAACAAAAAATGCTTTATAAAAACTGTTAAACAAAAATATTTTAAAAACTTAAAATATGAAACCCACACAATCATTGGGAGAACAGAAACTCCAGACTGTGTCTCAAACGGGACCTTCTTGTTGTGTCGCCCACAAAAACATTTACATGTCTGGTTCAATTAAATTAATATTCTTCTAAACATAGTTTTTTTTTTTTTATTTAACGAACCTAACTTGTGACTCATATCATTTTGATATTGCTTTACTTGAATAATAGATAACAAAAAGTCAATTCTAGTGGTCAGGACTTCATTTCCCAAGATCCTTTAGTCCAGTCAGACTCTGCACATGCGCAGAGCAATTGTTTCACGCTCAGGCCAGTTTCAAGCTTCAAACTCTGTTTATTTGATGTTGTGTGAAGAGGAAAGATTATTATCTCTGTGCAGCGACCGAGCGTTTTGATTGTGTCTGTTCCTTGGATTTTTTTTACTCCATGCCTGTGATTTTTAACAGTTTCGACTCTCTGCGATGACACACTGGACTTGTTTGTAGCCGGTTGCGCTAAGCTAAGCTAAGCGGTCATGGTTTGTAGCCTCTGTTTGTTGTAACAAATTATTGTACTGCATGTAGTTTAATCTTACTTTTAAAATGTTATTTTGTCTTTTATTGTCCTTATATTGTCGCTGTGTGTCTAATGTTTCTTTATCTCTGTTATTGAGCTTTTAGAATTGGGTACTTTACCACGTTTAAAAATTAATGAATTAGAAACTTTTAATTAATTAATTAGAAAAATTAATTAAATTATTCACACTTGTACTTAAGTATGGTTTTCAGGTGCTCTTTACACCTCTGCTACACATACTGTTTACTAACCCATTTTGCTGGTATGAATAACCAGCATCTGATGGGTTTAATTGAAAGACAAAATACACCAGTTTAAAATGGCCACTTTGGGACTTAAATAAGCAGTGGTTTTCTGGAAGTGAATTGGCGTTAGTGTTCTCAGCAGGGCCAGAGTTCAAGCGAGGAGGAGCAGTGGTGCAGAAGAGCCGAGGATGCGGACACTGGATACGCCGAGGAAGTGAATGACCCATTGCTCGTCCTTATTATGAGCCTGTCACAGTCCTGAGTGACCAAACCCAACAAAAAGCCACCAAAGGTCTTTGAAGTAAAGCTCTATAACCCCGATCCACAGGAGTTAACTGACAGGACTTTACGCCTAATAAGAACTACTTTCAAGACTCTTCCATCCGCCAAACAGCATTCTGCACTCTGAGAAGGAAGGGACGTTTGAGTAACAGCAAAAATGAAATTTCAGAAATGTCCTCTTTGTGGGATAATTAAAGTTTCATTCATTCACTCATTAAAAGAAGAAAAGAAAACTGAACGGAAAAAATTTGAAAAAGAAAAGAAAGAGAGAACCACACACACACACACACACACACTCTTTCTCATTCTCTCTCTCACAAACACACACACACACACCTGAAATTAAGATCTAGTAGAAGACTATTGAACATGTCTTATACAATTGCAAATGTAACATAATTACACCTTTGTAATTACAGCGGGAATCTGATTACGCATGTCCTAGATATCAAAACATTTCTAGTAGCCGAATGCATTGCCACAAACATGCCCAGAGTGCAGAAATACTTCGCTGTACGAAAGGAGTGCGTTCTTTTTCTTACCGCTAGAAGCCGCTGGGGATGAGAGAGTTGTTTAATCGTCTTTGCACGTCAAAAAAACAAAAAACAACAAAGACAGTAGATCACAAAATATAAAACAAGATTGTATTCTACCAGATTGGCGATGATTTTTTTTCTCTCCAGTTTCCAAATAGAACCGCCATGAAATTAAGTCATGCAAATCCCTGAGATTTTCGTAATCAAATTAAAGAAATTTCAGGGATTTGTATGACAAATTTTCAAGAAGGCGGTAAGATTGTGAGATTGGTCGTTGTATCATTACATATATTGTACCTTTATAAACACCTAAACAAACTAAACAACTGCTATGTGACATGTTTTTATTACATTTATTACCAATATTTTAACATTTATAAAAATGTTCGCCGCACAAAACGGCTCTCGGTACAAATTAATTTAGTAAGTCCACTGTATTTTTCACTTCATTCATGATGTTGTTCAAGGTTTTCCCGATGATTTTAATGAATGAGTTTTTATTTATAAGGTTTGTATCTCAATGTTGTCCAAAGAATGTACGCATAATTTGGCAGAGCTTCCTATTGTTTTTTTTTTATTATTATTCTAGATCCATCCATAAATGTTCTGCCACTCACTCCATTTCTGGGTCACGAGGACACTCTGGATTGTTGGCAAACCATTTGCAGTTTATTCCAGGTCATTCTGAATTTTATAATCAGATTTTACACTTTCACAATTGTATTGCTTTGCCCTTGTTTGCAACCATTATCTTTCTCTACGTTTTATTCCGTTTAAAGTCCATTTGCAGTTCACTAAAGTCCCAACAGTCCCCTAAAACCTCATCTGTTAATAATTTGTTATGTTTTTTACCGAAGTTGTAAAATCCACCTCCTGTTGGTTCCACACTGGTAAAACCCAAAATAGCTTTTTAATCTAAGCTACAAGTAGAAGTCAAAATATAGAACCACTGCCACAGGCATTTGCTTGATCTCCACAGTCAAGATTTCAACTGGATCGCTGACTCTTTTTTTTTTTTTCTTTTTTGCTACTCATAAACACAGGTCTTTGAAGAAGAAAAAAAAACACTACATTTAGACAACCACTGCTTATACCAAAAAAGAGCAATTATACGTCCGAGTAAGAACGCGCAGCCTCCGCCTTTCACTACTATAACCAACAATGCGTTGGAGCCAAGATGTAAACATACACACCCAAAAGAAAAGCTCGGCTCATGATCGTTCTCCAGAGTTGGTAGTAGAATTGCACCGCTTGGCTGTGACATCTGAAATGAGCCTGAACGACACCATATTACAAGATTATCCACTTCCAAAAATGATGTCAAGCCCAATCCACTGCAGTCGTAAAACCCCATGACACTGGGTTTAGACTTTACACAGAAACGTCCATTTCGAAGACTGAGGATCTGACTATGGGTTGCGGTTTAGAACTAGGAGATCTAGATATTTGGCCATTTGTGACTTGAATTGTTTCTTAGGTATTAAAAACCAGTGACTTTGTTGTGACGTTAAACTTGTGAAGTCCAAATCTTCAGCGTGTCGTTGGACTGAAAAGTGGAACTGTTGAGTTCCGAAAACGTAACGACTTTGCAGAAGAATAACCAAACGTCACAAAGTGACTATTTGGCCTCAAACTTGGCCACTTACTGTATTTACGCGAATATAAGAACCTCGCGAATAAGCACCCCCGATTATTCAGGCACATTTTTTTTTGATTTAACGTTTCTGGTTCAATTACGTTAATTCTCTCTTAAAAATACTATTCTTTCCTTATGTGACAAACATAACTTGTGACTTTTATTTTGTCCCTGTTAAGTGTCGCGGCGTGTGTAATATTAAAGACGACGTGTTTCCATTTATTTGAAATACGTTTATTTACTTATATTTTTTATTTACTTATATTATGGGGCTTATTACACGCATGTTTGAAATCTGCGATTAAGTAAAAAAATTTGAGACATTTTGAGAAATTTGAGAAAGGTGCTTATATTCGGGTAAATACGGTATTATCTATGTATTTCAAACCTTTACGTCCGACACAAAAATCACATTTCATCCAATTTCACAAAAAATATTACAATTTCGGTGGGACTGAAATCTAATTGGCTAAGTGAGCGTTACGGACCAAGGCCTTCTTCAGTCAAGACAGCTGCCGAAACTTAGTCTTGGGATGAAAAAGCACTCCAGAAGAAGGCATGTTGGTAGAAAAAGATGGACTTTTCTACGGACTCTTATCAGCTGTGTAGATGAGCCTGGAGATTTGAGATAAGTCCAGCTCGGATCGGTTGTGGTTTGGCGCCAAACAGATCTCAGCTTGTGTGAGCTCACAGGTGGACTCGGGCATTCTGTCAGGTGTCCATGACAGTGCTTCAGGTGACTTCTAGGTTCTTTTAAGTTCCTCGGGACAAGTTTGATCTTCTCCTTATCTACAGAAAGAAATCTTATCCACTGATAGAAGCAGAGCATCAAACGTTGGTCCCTTTTCATACGCACTTCTTCTAACCAATCTCACGTTACTCGCTGAAACCAAATCTCCAATCTTCATGGCTCGCTTGTCTCTCTGGCCTTTCGGATTGGGAAGTTTCAGAGCAGGAGACGACTGAAACAACACACTTCTGCTCCAACAAGCAAAGACAGGCCGATTTCGGTCTACCTAGACTGTCTTTGGTGGTCTTTGTCGTGTAATCGTTGTTTTCTCCACGGAAGAATGCATTTCCTTTGTCAGACACTTTTCCAGTTAGTGCCATCCCACAGCGGCTGCAGGAGGGGTTCCTCGCTAATGGAGGGATTGGTGGAGCGAGGCCGGAGGGTGCAAAAGCAAGTGTGACCCTTGGTGAGATTAGATGGGGGGTCTGTTGACACAGGCCCCGTCCAAAGCGCTCAGGCTTTCAAGGACTTGGGATAGGCCTCTTATTGCACTTCCTTCCCCTCACCATTGTTCCAGGGTGGGATAGGTCAGGCCAGATTGTCCGGTGGCCTCTCCCCAGCAAAACCGTCCGGGTCTTGGAACCGAGGAAAGGTCTTGGTTTAGTTACTTACTTACTAAGAAAGCCTATCGCTGGCTCTAATGTCCAGAAATGTGACTAATTCAAAAGTACAAGTTTTACGCTGAGTAGCTGAGGACGGCTTTCTACAATTGATTTGCTACACACAGACACAAAAATAAAAGATGTATTTTTATTGGTTTGCGAGGTCCCTGTTACGTGTTGCAGAATTTTGCAGATATGGCGACAGAATTTGATCAGATTTAATCTGATAACGGAAAAAAGCAGATTTACCACCTTATATTGACTTTAAAAACATTTTATATCAGTTTATTTTTGTAAGTTTAAGAGACTCTTTCTGTATTATTTTTTTTTACATCGCATTAAGCACAAGACAAGAAGTTACTGTCTATTTTAGACTATTAAAATTATTTTATATTTTTTTTATAATTCCTAAACTTTTACTATTCTTATCATATTATGATTGTGTTAATCCTTAATTGATAAAAACTTATAAAAAGCTATAAAACATGTCCTCATAACAATGCATTATACGTGGGATAAAGCCATTTTGTTTGGTTGCATATCAGCATTTACTGTATTTTTTCTTTAGTTTCAATTAAACAAAAACATGTTTAAAGCTCTGATTAAACTTTATTCTGATATGCATAATACTTTAACATGGAATATTTCCTAAATAAAATTACTGGCCAACTAAGATATATGAAACTTCAACATTCACAATTTTGCCAAAAAAAAAAAAAAAAGCAATCACTTAAATTACAAATCATTACTACACCATTAAAAAGCAGAAAACAAACCTTCTAATCAGAGTCTGTCATTTGTTCTGCACTAATGCAAGCTATAGTGGAGCATTAGGGCAAAGCAACGCCTCTCAGCAGCAGATAAGGTCTGGTTTGCTTATCGTTCCGGAGGGAAAGCAGACCTTTAACACACTTCAACTTCTTCATGCTGGAATGCAGAACCTTACGTCAATCTGTCCTAAAGCCCGATGAAGCCCAGATATCACCGGCCTCAGATCTCCTGAGACACACGTTTAACCTGTCGTCTTCTCCAGCATCACCAAAGCCCTCAAAGGTTTGAAAGCATCAAAAACTCTTGATACTATTACAGAAAAGATTTGCTAACTTCATCATGTCTACAACCGAGGTGCGTTAGGTTAAGCAAATAAAACTCAGATAAACCAAGTCAAACGAAAAATTGAGCAAAACTGTGGCGGACAAGTAAATTATAAAATTAATTTTGTTTAACATTGTTTAATAAATGTTGGTTTAACACGTAAAGCTTAGTGATCACCGACAAAACACTATATCCATTTCGTATCTTGTCTTATCTCTTGTCATCTCTTATCAATTTCTTGCTCCATTTTGGGGTCACAAGGACCTGACGTTCAAATTTTTTGAATGCCAAATATAATTCTGTAATTTAAGAGCGGAGCTTAAGAAAGAGAACCGTAAAGGAGGGTGCAGCATTGTTTTTGCTTTTTTTTTTTTTTTTTTTTAAATCAAAATCGTTTGTTTCACGCGACAATCGGATTCAGAGAGGGAGAGCAAGAAAGACAGAAAGCATGACAACATAAACTCTCTCTCTCTCTCTCTCTCATCTTATTAATGCCAGGGCTACTACTTTTAAATAACATAACTGCATTAAAAATGGCAGATTTTTATCCAGGTTACCCTCTGCATCTAATTTCATTAAGTAAAGTTACTAAAGAGATTTTGTGTACAAATAATGTAATTAAGGTCTACTAATTAGTAATGCGAGCCTGGAGATTTTAGATAAGTTCAGCTAATGCCAATTGGAAACCGGAGGCCAGGAGGAAACCCAGGGAAGAACAGAGAAGATGCAAACTCAGATTGGAGATCAAACGCAGTTTTTATTCCACATGTAGTGACTTTTCAGACAACACACACACACACACACAGAATTACAAAAATGGAACGCGACATTAAATAAAGGTGCCCGACAGCCTCAACAGTCTCCTCGTTTAAATGAGCTGTGAGTTTAAAATATGGGAGAAAAAGAGTCGTAACACTGCGTTTGTGTGCAGAAAAAAAGTCGTAATGTGGTTGGACCGAGTACAGAAAAGATTCCAAGGGTGAACCTCACGGCCGTAAAGCGGCTACAGCCCATGACCAGCGCCGAGAAAACGCTATTTATGCATTCTAATGCACGTGTGCGTTCATGCGTTCATCCATCGCGTGAGTGTGTGTGTGTGTGTGTGTGTGTGTGTTGAAGGGGGGTCTTGAGTGAAAACTGGAACACAGTAGAGTTCTATTTCATCTTTATGTTTTATTCATCTTTGCACAAAGGTTTAGCTTGTCGTTTTTGTAAAGTTATATATTTTCTTTACATTTCCATAGTTTCAGTTCTTTGGCACACACAGTGAAGAGACTTCAGTTGAAAGACTGATGGGGTGAGCTAGCTCCCTCCATGCTTGCGTGGGTTTCCTCCGGATCTCCAGTTTCCTCCCACAGTCCAAAATCTTGAATTGAATCCGTTTGCTCATATGTTTGCTCATCCTCTCTGGACCACTGATGCTTTAGTGAAGGACGGAGGCTTAATTACTCACGTTCGTCTGGTTCTCCATGTTGTTCACGAGATGTGGTAATTTGGTTGAAAAATCAGTTATATAATAATTATACAGTAATAATAATAAAAAAAAATAATAACAATAATAATAAAAACATTCATTCTGCATTTAATGCTTTAATTATTACATGCACATATATTTATAATAATAATAATAATATTTTGTACTGTATATATTTTGTTAAATTTTTAAAACAATTCGTTTTGTTGCATTGTTTTTGTTGCAATCCTACATTGTACAAACTAGATTACTTTAGTGTAAATTACAAAATCAAAAACAACTTGCGAAACAAATTTATTAGAAATAAATTGTGTTATTACTTATACTTAGTGTGTAAGTAATAAATGAAACATTATTAAGCAGGATAATTTAGAATTTTAATATTTGTTTTGCGTAGAATGTTAAAAATCTGCTTCTTTTACAGATAATGCATTTTTTTTTAACATGTGTTTTATATGTAATGGCTTTGTTTTTTCCTAATCGGGCATAACGATGAGAGAAAAGCGCTACATACATAAGCCGGAACTTGAACTTGAGTGCGAGTGAAAGTGTGCGTGTCCTGCTCTGTGATTGGTCGGACACTGATCAGAGGTCTGTGTCGCCATTTCAGACTCCAAATACACAGCAATGTCCCAAATGTGGACAGTTATTTACATGCAACGAGCAGAAAAACTGTGGGATAGAAAAGTCCTACAGATTTTCTCACGGAACACCTGCTTGCCATCGACATCCAGAGAGCCACGGCGTGCAATTACATACTACATAAAGCGGCCGTAGGAGAGTTTTGGCCCTACTTTTGTTTTTGCCCACAACGCTATGTGGAGTTCATTTCCAGGCCTCGGAGCGTCAAACGTCTAGAAGGAACCCAGCAGAGCGAGGAGAAAAAGACGGATTGGTGTGTGTTTAAAGAGAAACAGGTTCGGTCATGGACGGCGTTGAGGTTCTGGGACGCCCTCGCCTGCACGAGGTTAAGTTCCATCAGCATGTGAACAAACAATCACTGCAGATGGACTGGTAGCGTGTGGTCACGCATTCAGCCAAACCAAACAGGCCGCGGAGCTTCTTTAAAACACACACATCCGATGGAGAGAAGGCTAAAAGGGCTGAGAGTGTAGATGTGACTGGCCAGCTCACCACGGGGTTAAACGCCTCTGAATGAGGAGAGTTAATCCGCAGGGTCTCCGGTATTTAGGACGAGAGAAGACCTTCATCCTGGCTTTTATCTGTCACAAGTTTGGAAGGATTAGAGTGACTTCTTGACCGGTAAATGGGTACAGGGCCGAGACGTTCCCCCAAGGCCGGTTAATGCGGGAGGTCGGAGGTCAAAGGTTGACCACAAGATTAGTTAATACCCAAGTCAGCTTAGGGGGAGGAAATTTGCTAATGGCTTTTAAGGAAGTTTTCCAAGATCGACGACGGTCAAGTCAACTGGGCGGAAAACCACTCCAAACAAAAGCTAACGTTTTCGTAATCCGAGTCTCTAGAATATCGGAAGTCCATTCGTCTTAGTGCTCACAGCAGAGTAGTTTGCTTTGCAGAGGTGCTACTTGAGTAAAAGTATTTTTATTACAAGTTGCAAGTCATCAATTCCAAGAAGACCTGAGGAAAAGTTGTAAAGAATCCAATACCAATAGAACTTTTTTTACTCTCACTTAATTTAGGCTCACAAATCATCAAGAAATGTGGAAAAATTCTTTATTTATGAGGTTTTCTATCCAAATATAGAAGTGAAATTTAACACCTCAATGTTTCAAAATGGCAGAACAAAATAGACAAAAAAAGAACAAACTGTCAGTCTCAGTCAAACTCAAATTGGAAAAAAGTGCAACTGCGATTTTACATTCATGTGATTTAGCTGATAAATAGCCTGTACTTTCTCTACTGTAGGAACTTTCAGCATCCTGCAGATGGCAATATCACCTTGTACACCCAGGAAATGAACCGCAAAAGTGAATTTTGTGCAAAAAAAGATTGCGCACAATCACAACGTAACGAGTAACGTTAAGTCTCTATTCAAATGTAGTGGAGTAAAGAGTACAGATACTCAATCACTTGTACATCACAAATGCAGTCAAGTAGAGAGCAAAAGTTGCTTATACTTTTGATACTCAGTACAAATACAAAGTATAAAAGTAATAAAGTCTCTTTACTCAAGTACTTTACCCAACTGTGGCATTCAGGCTGTTCCATGGAAACGCACCAAGAACTTTAAGTGAGATCTCCATCAAGTTATATCCAGTTCATTTAAACCACTTGCTAAATTGGCATAAATGCATGAAAACCCAATGCTACTCAATGGAGAAGACGGTCCACCACTGAAGCCCTTCTAGAAAGCCATGCGTGTCCAATCCAAACACATTCCGTGTTTTTATGTCCTCAAGAAACCAATTCTGGTTTCCCTTTCAAGTCGGACAAAAAAAAATGAACTTGGGGAATGAAGGAAGCCAATCTCGTGCTAATAAATCAGTAATGGAAGGCCATGGGTAAGTAAACCATGCATATGAAACACTCCGCAACTCCTCGGGGTGTCCGACGTGTCTGCGGAGTCGTGCTGCGGAACAGTTAATGGATGATTCCAGGGCTGAAACTGCAGTCGGAAGCAGTCAAAACCGCCTTTTATCTGATGCGGCCCGGCAGCTGCCACTGGGACACTGCCACTGGGACGCCCCGAGACCCCAATCACGGCACTTCTGTTCAGGCCTGAGACAACTTTACACATCCTTCACAAACCGCAGCATAAAGACGACGTGTTTGCTTTTATTTGTGATCAGTCCTGACTAGAAATTTGGAAAATGGGCGCCTATATTTAAACTATGCGCTTATAAACACCTTAAGATTTTGAGCGTCTAAAATTGGAAAAAAGGCGTGTTCATATTTGCAACGCTTCAGCGACAAGTAGAGCCTGAATTGTGATTCTGACTTTTGGTCGAAATTACAGGCTATAGTGAATTGTAGCATTTTGAATTTTGCCTGTTGGCTGGTTTTTGGGTGATAGTAGTGTTAACACCATTCCGTTTCGATTGTAATTGACGCCGACAGAGAATTGTTGAATTTTGTCTGAAACTCTACAAAAATTGCTTTCCCGCACTTTTCCCCACTGAAAAAGTTTAAACATTTTTGTCTAAAAAATTTGTTTAAAATGTATCATTCACTAAATATTTTCATATATTTGTCTTTGTAAAAATCTTTGTAGGTGTATGGCATCTTGACGCCGGAAAATGACGCCGATAGTAATTTGAATTAGTAGAATTTTGTCTGATACTTTGTCCGAAAAAAAAAAACGTTTTGTCAGAAAAATTGTTTTAAATCATACCGTTTGGTCAAAAAGGACACGTATTATTGAATCCCAGCTTTCAAGTTTTGTACAAAAATGAAACGTTTGGTCGAGCTCTAGTCAGCAGTACCGAAAGAAAATTGCCATGGTTTGCATTCGATAATCTGCTCTGAAAATGCTGGCAACACCATCACTTACACTACGAGTCCAGAAGCTGTCATTGAGGATGAGTAAAGTTTATGACATCATACGACAAACGACTGTAAAGTGCAGTCTGTCAGAGAGGAGAAAATAGCAGGCTGGCATTTTAAAGACATCATGGCTGGATTTCTAAACCCTACACGCCGATGTTTTTCAAGGTAATTGCAGATTTCCATTCCATCGAGTCATCCATCATAAGAATCGTTTCACCGAACGGTGGAAGCTGGAGCCAAAACCATCCTCACGAGTCCGAGGGGGAGAAAGGTAATGGACAGGTGCTCAGCACTTCCAGGAAACTCCCAGATTTAAAAATGACCAGAGAAATCCAAGGAGATTTGAAGTAATGTAACGTAAAATGAGCAAATTTGTCAAAGTGGCCACTGGGGGCCGTGTCAACCATCCAGTGAAGTTACACACACACTCAAAGTGAACACACACAAACCGGGAGAAGTGAGCAGCCTTAAGTTGTGGAGAACATGTGGTGGTCAAGTTGTAGAAAGGACCAAGATTTGAACCACCGACGGCCGAATTTGACATGTTATTATCGCACGTTATGCCAAGTGATAACAGAAATCTAATCATTCACAAATATCCTATTCAAAGGGAAAACCAGAGTGAATATTCACCAAGCTGTGCTCATATATTAAGTAATGAATTGTACTTGATAGTGCAATTAAGTTACCATTTATCAACTTTTTTCTATTCAGGATCTATTTCAGCAATATTTTCATTGCACTTTACCTCTACATGCAGTTTAAATATCCTTTAATGACTAAAACCGAACAAAACTATAGCATTGAGTCAGCTTCTTTATGTTAACGTTCAAACAGCAATGTTCTTAACTTCTTACCAAATAAACGGATAAGAAGATATGAAGCAAACATTTTTTGGAATGAAACAATGTTACTGGCCTGAGTTGTTACACTTATCGACTGGTTTTGCTGACACTGACACTTTTCATAAAGTGTAAAAAGTTTCTCATGGAAAAGACGACAATCTCACAAGATTTGCAACAAAAACCCTCTGCAGATTTGTGAGTGTGACGTATTAATTTTGTTCTCTCTGACTCCGCCCACTGCGGCGGAAACTGCTTTTTGCTGGCTTATGTGCCAAAAACGTAAATGTCAATGACAGACAACTCCATTTTAAATGTGTTGAATATGTATTGATGTATTTATGGATGACCAATAAATCAAATATCATTAGTCTATGAAAAATCTAGGAAAGTGTGGACTGACCACATCAGCTTGTTTACAGACATTTTAAAGCTTCCCGAAGACTTGTCTGCAGGTGTGAGCGAAGAGACAGAACATTGACAAAAGCCTGGAACAAGGAGGCGATTTCCGCTGCCACTTCCTATTATGTCTCACAACAACAAAAGAAGAGATGGGGATTATTCAAGAAGAGGGAAACATCTGTTCCAGACCTGAGAGAGCATCTGAAGAACTTTCTAGACTCCTCTGGCAGTCACGGAGAACTCAGACTACACCAAGCGACGCTGGTCACTGTTAGTGATCATGACAACATTTGATGTTCTTGATCGTTTTAATTTAGAAATGCGATTTCCAGTGTCAGGATCAGGTGGAATGGAGCACATCTTCTAGACCAGAGATTAGTCAGCTGTGCATGGGTGTGTGTGTGTGTGTGTGTGTGTGTGTGTGTGTGTGTGTGTGTGGTAAATGTGTGTATGGGTAAAAATATGATCATGAAATGTTAGACTCGGATTGGGAGCAAATAGTGTGGGACTTGTATTGTATTCATATTAGATGCTGTGTGTGTGTGTGTGTGTGTGTGTGTGTGTGTGTGTGTGTGTGCACTTCATTCCCAAAAAGATAGGTAACAAAGAATAAAAAGCAAACAAAGCTCCTTCAACACCTTCTGT
Source organism: Paedocypris sp. Pulau Singkep (assembly GCA_017309775.1). Taxonomy (NCBI): domain Eukaryota; kingdom Metazoa; phylum Chordata; class Actinopteri; order Cypriniformes; genus Paedocypris; species Paedocypris sp. Pulau Singkep. Next base: position 1,129,273 of record MU204368.1, on the reverse strand, counting down.
TATATAATACCACACACACACACACACACACACACACACACACACACACACAGGAACACGCCACACAATTTGTCCCTGTGATGAAAAGGAAATTCACACCCAAAGCTTTGTTCACAATCACTTTTTTCCGCAATCCTCGAGTTTCACGGAGTTACCCAGAATTCCCTCCCGCACTCTTTCAGTGAGGTCACATGCTCGCTAACATGTGATCCGGCCAATCCGCCAGCGATACGAGGTGACAGATTAACAGTCTCTCCTGCTCGGGCTGTGCTTTCCCTCACCTCCCATCCTCTCGTCTCGGCTCCAAGAATCCGAGACTTTCCCTGGCTGAGACTTTGCTCCGCTTCCAGGTCATCAGTGCCACACCTCAATTATTTAACTGTAAAACCCATCAAATTAATATTTTAAGCGGACATTGCAGCTCCTTACACACTTTTTTGGCTACCGAGGCAAATATTAGCAGCTTATAGCAGCGCAATAGCAGACGCTTTCAAATTACACTGCAAAAAATTCATGTGAAAAAAATGTGAAAATAATAAACAAAAATATGTAATCAAGTAAAATTATCTGCCAATGGGTTGAGAAAATTTTACTGAAAAAAAATCAGTTTACACGGTAGATTTGTTTCTGCATTTTAGTTCTTGTTCACTTTTTTAATATAAAAAAGCAGTTTGTTTCTTCAAATGAGAAGCATTGTGTTCATAAATTAAGACAAGTGCACTAGTTTCTTGTTTCAGGAAGTGTTAAAAACAATGTCTACCCTAAAAAATGTCTCGATTTGGTGTAAAATATCATCAAAATTAGCATTTTTTTCTAAGAAAGAAAATCAAAGTACTATTTTCTTGAAATAAACAAAGTAAATCTCTCACTCTTAGTCCCAACATAGTTAATTTATCTTGTAAGGAAAAAAAAAACAACATTTATTGTCCAATTTCAAGATTTTTTTAGCTTGTCAAGAATTTATTTTTTGCAGTGCACTTCCTGTTCAGAGAAAATAAGAACATTGTGAATTACTTCATACGTCAACATCATAACGCAAGAACTTTATCTGCACTTTTCTGACAAATCATACCTCTATAATTAAAGATTAGATGGATACAATGTGTGTTTAAGGTGCTTAAAACATCCTGTGAAGAGCCAGAATCACAGAGCACTTGGACTAAAGTAAACACCGCGGCTCTTTACTTACTCTTTACTTTACGCTTTACTGCTGAGCAAATGGTGCGATTCCATGTTTTTGCGGTATTTAGCGCAGAACGTAAACGCCAGGTGTGTAGTATTTCTCTACTGCAGGTGCTGCTGTGAGGATTTTGGCTGCTTGCCAATGTGACAGTGCGCCTAAAACAACAATAATGCTTATTTAAGCTTAAAAACCTACCATAAATAAGGAATAAGGCGAAAAAAAAATATCTATAGTTTGCAACGTCTTCATGTTATTAAGCTGACGTGATTTCGCTTACGTTTTGTGTTTGTCCACATTAATTCGATCAACCTCTAAATCAACAGCTACCAGACCAGTAAGTAAGACCAGAATCTTCCGAATCCCACTTTGCACATTTTACATTGTGCAAATGCAGCCAAACCATGGCTCAAAATGAGTTTGTTGAAACTGGTTCAGAACCAGTGTGCTCGCTTCTAATCGAGAGTTCCCTAACCACACAGCACAGACACGTCCGACCGGCCTCGAACCCCAGTCTCGACAGGTTCTGATTGCTGGGAGCCACTACGCCAACATTGATTGTTTGTTTTCTGTTTAGACCCATTAGACAAAGAGAAGAAAAGCAGCTAACAAGAATAGTGAAAATAATTAGTAGAAACATAATTTTGGGTTTCATATACAGTGGTACCCCGACTTAATCTGTGCCGAGACAGAAAATTTCTCTGAGCCCCATTTGACATGTAATCCATCTAATCCGGGACATGACTTTGAAATTTTTTTTTTTTTTAAATCTTGGTAATAAATGTAATAGCAGTTTTTAGTTTGCCTTATTGTTATTCTTATTAGTAGTTTATAAAAGGTACACATGAGCTACACATGATCTCACATAAACGGTTACCGCCATCTTGAAATGACGTCGTGCAAATCCCTGAGATTTCGGTAATTTCGCAAAAACGTTGACCAAGCGATGACAGCGTTCTCACAAGATTATGGAAATCTCAAGGACTTACATGACGTCATATCAAGATGTTGACGTCTTTTTGTTCTATTTAAATAGATACTCTACTTAGCCACATTGTGACGCAGATGGGAGAGAAAAAAATATATATACGTATATATATAGCCATTTTGGAAGCAACTTACTAGTGTCTTCGTTGTTTTTGTCAATTTGAAGTGCAAAGAAGCAACTGTTTTATACACATTAGGACTCTCTCATCTCCATGCATGCTAGCGGTAAGAAAAAGACGCACTCCTTTTGTATAGAGAAACATTTTCAGAGCTCAGGACGAAATTTTCGCTGTGACGCATTTCATTACTCGGAATTTTCATTATCTAGGACATTTGAAAGTCGGGGTACCGCTGTATAAACCCGGACCCCAAAATTGAAGAACCCGGCTCGTTTTCTCGATTACAGCTCTGTTGCGCACACACAGTCCGAAAGTCGGAAATTTCTTTAGCAAACTCAACGACTTTCAGCCTTCTGGTACATGATGATAACAATATTACCATTCACTGAATACTTTTTTGTCAGAAAGATTAATTTAATCCATTATATAAATATTAATTTAATTACTATATACTGTGTCTCTGTCATTTATTTTTGCGAAAAAGGGTAAAATATCTGCACATGTTCTCACCAACCTGAAATCTTTTGAGGAAAAATCTTGGTCTTTTAAGCGAGTAAGTAAATATTTGATGTGTTCTGAAGCTTAATGATTCCTACAGTACGGCAGATTCATTAAACGGGACACAAAGATACTCAGTGGGCCAGACATTCTCTCTCTCTGACATCATCTGGCCTATTCTTCAGCCTTTCCCCTCTTCAAGATCACCCTGTTGTGTGGTGTCCGGGACAATGGCTGGCACGTTCAGATAAAGAAGCGTTCCAGCTCCAGGCGGAATCCTGAGGTAACACTGACCCAATCTCCTCAAGTTCCTCACACGTTCTCCAAAAAGTGATCAAAAATGTCAGGTGTTCTTTGGGACATCGGAGAATGATCTAGTCCTGCTGGGATCATGGAACTCATCACTCTGGATTAACAATGTTCCCTTCCCAAAAAAAAAAAAAAAATCCCCGAAACACTGAGCTAGTCGTCTGTTTCAGAGAGATAAGGTCTAAACACTCATCGACAGGGAAAACATAATTGTGGGAGTTGAAAGCTTATCTGCTGAATGCTAAAACACTGCGTCTGTTTGTCTGATGGACACAACAAACAGACGATAAGGAGATAAGCCCGCCGGGAAAACAAAACGGGCAAAGGGCGAAATACGCAGCCTACGGTGAAGGAAATTGAATTTGAACGTTTTGCATTTTAGATATGGACCGTTACAAATCAGCTGTTTGACTAAATATTTTCCATTTAGAACACACAGGCTTTACTGTAATGTCCCGTCATGATTCATATTTTCAGTAGTCAAGTCTGTGCTATTAAGCGCACTTGAAAATTAGCTGATCTATATATTATTTGTCTAAAAATATGTAACAATATTCAACAATTAAATTAAAATATTAAACAACTTCTTCAACAGTTTCTATAAAAATGACCATAAAATCTCAGAAAATTAGAAGGCCTTAGCCTTTAAATTCGAGGTTTTACTGTAATTTTTATATAAACTAATATTTATAAAAATTGTACATGTATAATATAGTGTAGTATATACAGAACATAATCTTTATATAAAATGTGTAAAAAAAATGTATTACTCTTTAAATATTATTTACGTTAAAAAAAACAGTCTGCTTTGGAACATTTTCAACACAGTAACATTGTAAAAGTTATTAACGTGGAAATTATTTTTCAGTTTTTCTTACAATATTAACCACACGCAATACAAGGTTATTAATTTTCGGTAGCTTCGTACTGACTCCCAGATCCTGAAAGTGCAAAAACCTTTATTTTCCTACAAACGCAATCATCTCGCCTTTCTTACAGGAGCCAAATCACAAATCAGCAAAAATGACGGCTTACAACTGCTGATTGGCACAAATGCCACAATAAGTGACTGATTGTCTTAATAATTAGAAAAATGCGGCTAAACTAAAGCGGCATGGTGGAGCAGTGGGCAGCGCCGTCCCTCCCCCGCTGCGGGTCTCTTTTCTTCCAAAAACGCACATTCGGGAGAATTAGAATCTGGTGAATTGTCTATAAGTGTGAGTGAGAGTGTGAACGTGTGTGACGGTGTTCTGCTCTGTGATAGGTTGGCCAGTGTGTGTCCCGCCCTCAAATCTAAACCATATGTAAATCAGTATCAATCTTGACATTAAATGAGTTTTGATAACCTTTCCAAACAACCAAAGAGTTTTTTTAAATCTTTATCTCCATGAAAAAAGTAGCAGTTTTTGTATAGTACAAACAGAAAATATTTGCACCCATGCACAAAAGTATACAGTATATGGAGATGTTGCGGGTCTATTTCTCTAAGCAGCGCTGACATGCTCTCTAGTGTTTCTCTTTCACAAGCTAATGAAACATTTAGCGAGCAAGCTGCAGACCGCCAGGCCGCCGCGGAACAAAGACGCAAATTTCACAGTCTGTCTCCAAGAGTTTTAACACCTTGCCATCAAAATACGGCCCTCGAAAAACAGTAGAAAATCTCATTAGCTTCTCCTGCTGCTATTACTTGAAGCCAAGGATGTGTGTGTGTGTGTGTGTGTGTGTGTCTTGGGGGGCGGGGCGGGTCCTGAATTGAATTTGTGCAGTTGTAATAAATGAAAGCCACCGCGGTTCTTCTTCATCCTTACACACTGAGAGACCACCGCCACACCGAGACCCTTCCAAATGCGCAGCTTCTGATGGAAACACTCAAAACCACATTCACTGAAATGAAAGCGGCACAATAACAAGAGTCTTGATGAAGTGGAAACTCCTAAAGCAGAACCCGAAGAGCGTCTGCGACACATTCAGATAATCCGCCGAATGAAGCACTTCACAGATAAAAGCAACTTCAGCCGCTTTGTTTTCACCGCAGTGTGTGTGTGTGTGTGTGTGTGTGGTCACAATCAACTTCAAATCACAGAAGTTAAAAGCTTCACACCAACTTCAGAAGAATCTAGAAACCACTCAATCCCCAATTGTCAGACAAATTCGAAATTCACGAGCTTGTCAAGGGAATGGAGTGTTCGCTACGACAAGGTTGTGGGTTCGAGTCCCAGGGAATGTTGCGTTTCATTTAGAAAAGCAGTGCAACTAAAGTCACTTCGGACAATATTGTCAGATAAATGCAACAATTTAATCAGATTATATTTTATTTAAACAATTTTGTAGCCAATGTAAAAATGTCATAACTACTGTAAAAATGTGGGGGGAAAACGAAAATTGTTGCATTTTTTGTATTTATTTGTTAAGATAAATGTTAAGATCATGGCTGTGACTATATGCGACAGTGGCCAGGTAAAAAAGCAACTGCTTAGACATTTTCTCATTTGAACATGACAACGACAAATTTGACAACATGACACAACAAAATTTTTAGATACACATACAAGCACATGTTTCAAATCCATAGGAAAGTTAAAAGTCCCGTTTGACATTTTTGGCCGGATTTGCCAATATAAAAACCATGACAAGTTCCATCACGACCGATTGGCTTGAGAACACACTCCAGTTTTACAACAACAAGAGGATCAAGCGTCTGGTATCAAATATGGGATTACAGGCCAGTTTTGTCACGAAACCGTAAAACACAACAACAGATTATCGTAGGGTTGAATCCAGCTCCACACTTCCAGGTGTTGATGAGGAGATGAAGAAGAAGCACACGTCCATAGCCAAAGACAGGTGAACATCTCAGACTCCATTACAAAACCCAACGGGGACGCAAATATAGGTCAAGATACGTGTGGCGGGGTCTCGCTTTCACGTTTAATACCCCTTAATCTCCACGGGCACCATCTGGGGCATGATTTATGGACGTCTGAAGTGGGGTGAAAGCTAAACGGCGAGAGCAGATGTCAAGAGGAGCGGTTGCGATGGGTGTGTTGATGGTCCATGTTGGGTTGGCGACGATGAGCACGTATGAGAAGCACGAGGTGATGAATTAGTAAGGCTATGCGTTTGAACAAAGGATCGTGGGTAATCTGACAGGCTGTGGCGCAGCCCCTCTGGGACTAAGACAAAGGGGCAGGGCTGTCGGGGTGGAGGCATGCTGGGTAGACTAGTCAGCTGGCCAGGACTTCTCCAGCCTGAAGGGTCTCGGAAACCCGTGGTGTGTTAATGACTGTATGAAAGCGTTTATGACCCTGCGCGCACTAAAAATGACATTATGGAGCTATTATTCAGACGGACCGCCGCTCAGTCAATGGCTCAGGCGAGAATTTAGAACCAGAGGAACAAAAGAGAAGGTTGGATCTCAAACCAGCTCGCGGCACCTTGAAGTGGGAGCATTATCCGTGTGTGTTTAGGTATAGAATAGCTCTGGTGGTGCAAGGTTATCAAACGGATCTCAGATTTGCCTTGGGAGTAGAAGAGTGCAGCTAAAGTGCAAGCTAAGACACACAGAAAGGTTTGGAAGACGAACAGGGTTTGATTTATTCCCACACGCTCTCACACTTGATCCTCAACTAGACTTCAAACATCTCGAGTCAAACCTATCCATTAGAACACTAACCGGTGTTCTAGTGGATAATGACTAGCACCTTCTCAAACACAATGAGAGGTCACCTGGACGATATAAAGCTATACTTAGACTCATGGCTCCAGCTGTTGAGGTTTAGGTCGAATCTGAATCTCGTTGTATCCCTCAGACCACATCAGAAACCCGCTGACTTATTATGATGGAGGTGAAGGCATAACAGACCAGGTCGAACTCGATGAAAACATGAAGATGCTATTGTCGGAAGAAAGCTGAACGTGTTGAGGACAATGTCGTTGATGTGATGTTCGCAGGTCTCAACATGGACAAAAACGAAACATGTATATTTAAAAGTTTTGCAAATTAAAAGTCAATTGTTGGCGACTCCCCATCCAATCTCTTTTGCATTAACCCAAACTACGTTGTGCACTAATATGAATGCATGAACTTTAATTGAATTTCCCCACTATAGATTCAAAAAAAGTTGATTCGCCAGTGGAAAGTTCAGCAAGAAATTTGTCCTTCAGAGTCATCTGAAGGTCATCTCCCATTAAAATGTACTCTAATCTTATCATACAGTAATCCAGTTATCCAAATGGACTATAATTACAAATTAAATATCTAAACGTAGAAAGAAAGACGCAGGTACATGCAACAATGAACATCACTGCAGACAGAACACCACATACAGTCAACAGAAAGTAGAAGAACTTTGGTCCATGATCCTTGAAATAACTTCAGATATTAAAAATAACAAAAGCTCTAGAAGCTCTAGGAGACTTGATAAAGCCAGAAGACACTCACTGCTTTTGCTGGCCTTGACCTTCGCCAGCAGCTTCTGTGCAGAGGGAAGATCTCCGTTCTTCACTGCTTGCAAAAGATCCTGCTCCTTTCCCATGATCCCGCTCGTTTCCCACTCCACCAGCGTTCCAACTCCTCCCTTACACCTCCATAGAGCAGCAAAACTCTCCCAGGCTTCTTTGCTTCAGTAATGGTGACTTTAAATGAGGTTAGTGACAACCATTTGTTGGAGAGAACCGCGAGTGACCGACAGCCGTGTTTCTCCAACCACGTAATCCGAAGCCGTGTTCCTCAGCTGGAGAAATGGATAATCTATCTTGCAGATGAAATGCCTCTTTCCAGCTCAAGGTTACAGAGTTTTCTCAGGCCTCAGGTTGGGTTTGGAACACGGATGTCTTGCCGCTGATGTGAGGTTGAGGGTTGGGGAGACTCCAATCACTGTGAACCTAAAAATGTAGAAGCACAAGCGTTAGCATTACAACTGAACGTGCAGCCAAAAGAATGAGGAGAACTTGTGAACATGCTGTGAAATAGCTCCTTATGTTTCCTAAAGCCAACGAAGAAGAGATTGTACTCTGGGGAAAAAATTTTTTTTCTGCCAATCACATACTGAAAAGCTTCCAAACTAGAAAACTAAATTCAGCCAATCACAGACTTAAAAGCTTCCAAATTGGAAACCCAATTTCAGCCAATCACATAAAGAAAAGCTACCAAACAGGAAAACTAAATTCAGCCAATCACAGACAGAAACGCTTCCAAAGTGGAAAACTAATTTCAGCCGATTACAGACAGAGAAGCTTCCAAACTGGAAAACTATATTCAGCTATTCACATACAGAAAAGATTCAAAACTGGAAAACTAATTCAGCCAATCACAGACACAAAAGATTGCTGGAACTGGAAAACTAATTTCAGCCAATCACAGCCTGAAAAGCTCCTAAACTGGAAAACTAATTTCAGCCAATCACAGACAGAAAAGCTTCCAAACAGAAAAATTAATTTCAGCCAATCACAGACTGATAACTTTCCCAACTGATTTCACCCATCACAGACAGAAAAGCTTCCAAACCGAAAAATAATTTCAGCCAATCACAGACAGAAAAGATTGCAAACAGGAAAATTAATTTCAGCCAATCACAGACAGAAAAGATTGCAAACAGGAAAATTAATTTCAGCCAATCACAGACTGATAACTTTCCCAACTGATTTCACCCATCACAGACTGAAAAGCTTCCAAACCGAAAAATAATTTCAGCCAATCACAGACAGAAAAGCTTCCAAACCGAAAAATAATTTCAGCCAATCACAGACAGAAAAGATTGCAAACCGAAAAATAATTTCAGCCAATCACAGACAGAAAAGATTGCAAACAGGAAAATTAATTTCAGCCAATCACAGACTGATAACTTTTCCAACTGATTTCACCCATCACAGACAGAAAAGCTTCCAAACTGAAAAATAATTTCAGCCAATCACAGACAGAAAAGCTTCCAACCCGAAAAATAATTTCAGCCAATCACAGACAGAAAAGATTGCAAACAGGAAAACAAATTTCAGCCAATCACAGACAGAAATGCATCTAAACTGGAAACTGTATTTCAGCCAAAAACAGACACAAAAGCTTAAAAACTGGAAAACTAAGTTCAGCCAATCACAGACACAAAAGATTCCAAACTGGAAAACTAATTTCAGCCAATCACAGACTGAAAAACTTCTAAACTGGAAAACCAATTTCAACCAATCACAGACGAACAAGTACTATATACACACCCAAAATTCTTAAAAACACCAATGTATAACTTACAACTCTCATCTTTGAATTAGGTACACAAACCGCATGTATAGAAAATATCAGAACACAATGTGGACTGAGCCAAACAGAATAATATTAGTCTGTTTCATCACAGCTTGTCACACGACCTCTGCAGCATTTTGTGGCAAAAACAATATTGTAATGCACTTACTAAATGCTTTTAAATGCATAAGCAATTACTGTAATGCATTATAATTACATGATCTTATTACAGCGTCAAATGCAACGTATTGTTTACATGTATTTGCAAAAAAAAACATGTCTATAAAAAAAACAAAAAGTTGCTGCAAAAAAAAATAATAATAATAACAACAACAATAAAAACAAGGTGTAATAACAAGAAAAAACATTCACACAACTATTTGGCAGCTAGATTTAAAGGAGAAGAACTCATCAAACCATCAGGAAACCTCTAAACCAGACATCTGTCCATTTTTGAACCGCTTTTCCATTTCTGGGTCACAAGCAGATCCCAGCAGCTATAATTCCATATCACAATCATCTCTAAACCAAAGCCGGAATTCATCTGAGGGAATTATAAACCACAGACAAAGTGTGTAGAGTCTTAGTCTGAGTAAAGCTGCTCTGGATCAAACTTCTTGACTTTTGTTTACTGTCACTCTTTATTCAATGAAAACAATTAAAATGTATCAATGAAAAGTCCCGGCCAGATAAAGCAGGAGATAAGTGGATTTGATAAATGTGATAAATATAGAGCATCAAACTTGTGTCCATGGATCCAATATAATGTGCTGGATTCTTTTTAAATCAACAGTAGAACAGCTGGAATTTTCTAAATTTCAATTTAGAAAACAAAACAAACCATTGAGATGAGCAAGAGCACAAACAGAAAGATCCACAAGCAAATTCCAATTCAATTCAATTCAATTTTACAAACTTTGTTCATCCCCAGGGGAAATTTGCTTTTCCAGTCACAGTAGCTCACACAAAAGAGATCTATGATAATAAAAAATAAAAGTGTACTTCTGCAAGAAATTTTCAGTATATTACAAATAAGTACAAAGTGACTAAGAATAAATAATAGCGTGAAGATATCGCACTTAACAAGAAATATAGACCAGTTGAACATATAATGCCCACAGAAAAAGTGAAAAGTCCCAGCACTTATGGAGAAGAGTTATACAGCCTGTTGGCCACTGGTATGAAAGCTCTCTAAATATTTTACAGTATTCTCGTCGTTTTATTTTGCTATGATTATGCGCCCTGAAAGCTTCTCAATTCAAACTTCAGAGGATTTGATGACTTTTCTGATTTGTTTTAAGATTTATTCTGTGTTCAAGTTTTGTTTAGACGCCATTATGTGTGAAAATATGATATGAAAATTCCCACAATTCAAAACAACCGAAAACGGCGAAGAGCTATAATCCACGGATTAAATGTATAGGATATTTATCATAAAAGTCCTTACAAAAGAAAAGTCCGTCAACTCAATCCCAGTCAGGTTTAATATTGCAATTGCAAGAACAGTTTGGCCAACGAATAAAATATGGACAATTGAGTTAGAAAAATACTATTTTTCATAACTGAGGAGATCGTAGTTTTGCTCTGGTGAGACGTTAATCCGTGAACAAACTTTTGACGGATAAACGCGGGTGTACAGAACAATTGTTTCCTCAACTTTCACAGGTTGGAAGCCACAGCTTTAACAACATTTCGTCTCGAGTTAAGATGCACACACTCACCGTAACGTTTGCGTGTTGAGTTTCACGGCAGGTTTGTTGTCATAACAGCGGCTCCCGGATCACTCTGTCCGGGCAGCCGCCTCGCAGTCCCCGCCGCCGAACTCTCAGCACGCGGCGCTTCGCTCAGGACGGGACGGTGGCGCTCGACCTCTTCACTTGCTTTCACGCCATTCCCGGCGATAAAACCACACGAGCGGACAGCATCGCGCGTGTCGCAAACTCCGGCAATGAGTCGAGTGAAGTCCGGCGCCAGATCTGCTCCAGCGTGGATCGGCCCTCCCCTCGCCTGCCAGTGGGAGGGAGGAGCTTCACTGGTCCCGCCCACGTACCCCTGTCTGGCGCCCTCTGGGACCAGACAACTTGAGTAAAAGTAATAATAAATAATAATAATGAGTATTTGTAGGGCGCTTTTCACAGTTTTAACTGTCTCAAAGCGCACGTGTAAATATGTAAGGGAAATGTTGCTTTTTATTCAATTTGTCGTCTGGATTGTTGGTGTTAACTAAGTGACTGCGGTTATGACAAGACAAAGACAAAGACCAGCGAGCAAGAACATACGCAACAGTGGCCAGGTAAAAAAAACCTCTTTAACGAGGAAAAACCCTGGGGAGAACCCGGCTCACTGGTGCCAGTCTCCTCCGGCATTCTAACACTACAAAATCAGTGCGTTGGTTGTTCCGCGTCATTTTTAATGATGATTCTGGAACGATGTTTCCCTCCTCAATGGGGAAAGAGGCGGCTCCACTTCTCCAAGCCAGCCAGCAGCGTCATCAGGTTGAGGAAGCACCACCGATGATTCCGAAGCTCTAGGAGATTCCGGTCATACGACACTTGGCGCTCAGGAGAGGAGGGGAAAAAAAAAAAAATACAAGGCAAATTAGAAAAATTCAAGTACTATAGATTTTGACAATTTTCTGAAGGTGCAGGTGTAATTCGGTTCCGAGCACTAACTAGGCAGCCTTTCTATACGATATATTAATATTTTCTGTAAGTTATTATAACAGGTCAATATATGCTTCGTTGAAGAGACGCGTCTTCAGTCTAGACTTAAA
>MU204368.1:1104549-1117075 GCA_017309775.1 Paedocypris sp. Pulau Singkep | reverse complement strand
AAAAAAAAAAGTACGGATACTGTAAAAATTACTCCATTATAAGTAACGAGTCACCAGTTTCAAAATACTTGAGTAAGAGCAATGCAATTAAAAAAAAAAAACTTCAGTATTTTACTTGCACTGACTTTGGCCTAAAAAATCACCAGTAAATGTGGAAAACTCTTTATTCATTCAAATAAGGCCACGGATGATCGTCTGTGCTGGCTTTTGCGTCATCACTAGCAGCAGTCATGTCTATAAATTCAATTTCACGCCTCTAATTCTTGTCACTTTGCTCATAAATAGCTTGCAGTACTTTCAGCTCTCTACAGATGGCGATATCACCTTGTCTTCCCGAGAAATTAATGGTAAAAATCACAAAGTAACGAGTGACGGTAAGTGTCCATTCAAATGTAGTGGAGTTAAAAAGTACAGATAACTAATCACAAATGTAGTGGAGTTGAGAGTAAAAGTTGCTTATATTTTTTTATACTCAGTACAAGTACAAAGTAGTGGAAAACATACTTAAGTAAAGTATCGAAGTCCATTTACCGAAGTACTTTACACCTTGCATGTGCGGTATACAATTATGCCATGTTCTGATAAAACAGATAGTTATATATCTGTATCATAATGTACATTTTTACAGTGTTAATTAGACAATCATAATAAAATTAAACGAAAAATATAAAGAATAAAGTTTAATGAAGTTTAAACATTTTCAACGAATGTTCACAAAATGTACAATTTGCATGACAGTAAAGATATTTCCTGCTCAGTATAGTCTGTAGTTTTCATATTCAGAAATTTTATCTTGAAAATCACGTGTATTAAAAGCTGATGAATGCAAGTAGTTCCACTTGCTCACATAATGTGAAATCAGGAAGCCTAGCATTTCTATCTTAATTGTTATAAAATAAATTAATAAATAAATAAATATATATTTAATTGCTTAAAGGATATTAAAAGAATAATTACCGTCAATGCACAAGTGTATTTTTAACGCACATGCTCATAGCTCGATGTAGGAAATTCTCCCGTGTAGGAAAATAGAATTTTAGAACACTTTAGGAACTTTCCCACAACTGTTTTTAAAGTAAAGTTTTTAAGACATCACTCCGATCCATATACCGAGAAGTTAAGACTTTGATAAAAATATGTTTTAAGGTTTTTTGTTAATTTTATGATTTGTTTGTCATATATATGTGTCTTATATTTTGTTTCTGTATATTACATTAAAATAGAGGTAAATAAAACGATGAATGACCATTTCACATGTACTTTTAACTGTATTTAATTGGCACATTGGATAATGAACATACGTATGTTTGGATCCAATCCAAGTGTTTCTTTTAAAAATATGAAATGAAAAGGTTATAATATATGTTATCAAAATAGTATACAGTAACACGAGAAAACAGGGAAATTAATGTATGACAAATGATTTAGTTTTTTTTCTCAAATGTTTGGACAATGCAGCTAATGCGTATTTAAAAAAAATGAGAAAGAAAACAAAACAGAATTCATGAGTTGCTCGCCTCTTCACCTTGAGCACACAAACATTGTGATCTGTCTTCAGATGGTGATCAAAGTGCTTCCTGATCCGGCTTGAGTGAACTCGCTCGGAACGGACAGTGAACGTGACCCTGAAGCGTCTGAATGAGTGTGTGTGTGTGTGTGTGTGTGTGTGTGTGTGTGTGTGTGTGCTGTGGGGAACCTGCGGAGGCCTTCACCTGCTCCCATAAATCCAACTGTGTGAAGTGATCAAAGGATCAACGTTCACCACCACCTTCCGGAAATCCTGCCGACAGATGTTGCACACCTGGAGTGTGCACAAATAAAGGAGAAGAAGACCCAGTGAACATGATCTGAACTATATTTTAGTAGATTTTATGACTTTACAACGTACAAAGAACATGTGAACACGGTTTTGCTTTTCAAATTTTATTTCAATCTCTTTCCGTTTCACAGTTTCTACTGTTAATACAGCTTTTATGATCAAAATAACGCTTATAACAAACGTGTAACAGAAACGTCGGGAACCTTTACAAACCCATAATACAAACGTTTGTGTGTGATTTAAATGTGTATATTTGAGCCTAAAAGCACACACCGCTAAAACATGTATGGAGCTTCTCAGCTTTTATCCGAAACAAAATTTAATGATTACAAATGTGAGATGTTTGATAGCTGAAAAACTAAATATATTCACACAAGTATATATATTTTGTTAATGCAGACATAATCAATATGCGTTTTTAAAAAGATCTCAGTGCCGTGTAGAAATAATACTTCTGATGTTATTTACAGTAGAAATTCAAGACTGGATTCAGATTTGGCCTCATACAAAACTGCTGATAGTGAGAATAAGTCCTGAAGATGCTTCATTTTGTCTTATTTTGGGTATTTTTAAAGAACTAAAGTGGACTGATGACAGGTCTGTGGGGTACTCCACCTTGTCTTTCACCTTGGTTTTCACTGTTACCCCGTCATCTGACCTTTTGCTCTGAGGTCAGCAAAATACTAAAATTCTGACCTAAAGCTAAAGAAGACCAGCTTACAGAAGAAGACCTGTCCCACATTTTGTTGTATCTGGAACTTTCTAAAACACAAACCCACTGAAGCATTAAGATGTTACGGAACAAGAGCTGACATTTTCATTTAAAGTCATTGCACTCAATTTTCTTGACCAAAACGTGTCAAACTTGACCAAAGAAAATGGAAAACAGATTGGTAACATTTTCCCAGATTGGTCCTAAAAACAAAATATTACTCATTTTTTTCATTCAAATAAAACCGATTTCACGTTTACCGCTGATACAGCCACATAACTTTATGATTGTGCAGCTTCTTCCAGAATTCTCCCTCCATCTGTATGTCATGATTTGCATAAAAAATCAACGGTTTATACTCCCGCTCATAGTAATGATCTGAAAATTGTTGGAAATTGTCCGTTATGAAGCCGAATGCAGAAACCTGTTAGACAGTGATAGGTAGAGATTAAAACTAGAGATTTGAAATGTTTTGCGCTTAAGCATCATCCAAATTATCATCTGTTTATTTCTGACATCAGATACCACAGAACATGCATGAGGCTGGTCACCTGATCACAGGAGTGAAGAGCGATCAGCAGCATCATGGCGCCCGTGCTGGGCATGTAGACGTCCGCATACTCGTACAGCTGATAGGAATTCAGAAACCTGCAACACGCCCGTGACACGAGTTACCCAACAACTCAAACTACTCCGAAATGTGCTGTAGAATGTTAGTATTAAACAGATGCTCCAACCTTTGAGTCACATAATGAATGAAGGCCGGATGGATCATTTTGAACTGATAAGCCTCCAGATCGTTTCCGAAATACTCAAAGGGGCTTTTATTCAACAACAACAACAACAAAACAGAGGTTAAGGAAAATGTTCCGTACAAACAATCATTTAATTTAACTGTGTAGGCCAGTTCAGATATCACTAAATGAAATATTTGCAAACAATATACCGAACCTATATGTCTTTGGAATCTGATTAGTGGGAAAAAAAAAAAACGTAAATTTCAAAATGCTTCACATTTATGCTTGGTTTTTTTGGGGGTTTTTTTTGCTTGAATTTACGTTCTGTTTTTTATTTTTCACTTGCAATCTTGGTGCTTTTTTTTTTTTAATCCTTTTTATTTCGCTTCAGATTTCGTTTCCGTTTTTTTTCCGTTTGGAGTCCTGGCAAAAGATTCACCTGGAGGTGGCCCTTACTCTGATTGGCTGGTTAGAATGTGATTGGCAGCTGCTTGACCAGGAAGTGTGGACGTGTTCAGCTAGTACACCGTGCCATTTGTAGCTTTTTATAAATGGTAGTATACAATAAACTGTGTTTATTTTTGCACAATAGTGCTAAATCATTGTAGTTACAGACTACTTCCGAATGATAGTAGACATGTTTGTTTCATCACATCGAAATTCTGTATTATGAAACTGTGGTCCAGAACTCATCACTACAAACGAATAAATACTCCGACCGACATTGAAGGTGTTCCAATTCTGAATGTGTTTAAGCGCTCACGAAACTCCTCTCCCACTTCCTGATCAAGCAGCTGCCAATCACATTCTCACCAACCAATCAGAGTAAGGGTTTACATGAAGCTTGTGCCAAACGCCCAAATGGAAAAAAGGAAACTAATGAAAAAATCAGAAGCGAAAAAAAAAAAGTTTCAAACATAAAGACTGCAAGCAAAAAATTAAAAAAACAAACATAAATGCAAACAAAAAAGAAATAACCAAACGTAAATGTGAAGCATTTTCGTTTTTTTTTTTTTAATTTAGGTTGGATATTTTGACACTAATCGGAGTCAATTATGAATTATGAAGAAATAGCAACACCATAATAAAATTGCAAAATAATACGGTATATGAACTTTTTGACAAACTGTGCAGCAATGTGTTTTTTTTTACAATTGATGTCCTTAATTACAATTCTTGAAATGTGTAATATTCTTTAAATGTGTAAAATACTGTATTTACAAAAGTTCCCACCACCAGAGGTCAACCTTACACAATAAATGACGCACAAATAAAAAAACGTAATTTCCCATAAGTAGAGAGAGAAAAAGAGGGAAGTATGGACTAAACGCTATGAAACAAAATAAAATTAAGCAAGAACAATTACAGAAATCATAGGAAGAATCAATTAAAATACTATAAGGAAAACAGAACGGGATGTGTGTTGAGTTCTAATGAGTCCGAAATTAGGCAAGGCTGACATCTAGTGGTGATCGTAGGAAGTCAGTTGGTTGTGACGCGTATTAAAACGCAATTAAAATGAATTTTGGATTTGGACCAGTGCATGACATACAATAGTCTTCATATCTCCCATCCCGTCAGGATATCTTTGTAATATTTCATAATTCTCACCTATCTCCTTCATCGGGGCCGTAGGGAACGCGGACACCCTTAATAGCAGCCGCCACCATCAAATAGTCTCGAAGTTCCGCAGGGATTAAGATATATTGAATGCCCTGGTGAAACACACAGCAAGTGTGAGTAAAAACGTCGCAAGATCGTCAAAGTGAAGAGGACGACGTACCTTGCCTTGTGGGACTTGGTGAAAACCGTCCTCGTAATACCCAATCAGAGAATTCTTCATAGAGTTAGTAGTGAAGCCGTAAAACGACGTCTTAGTCCCGACATCTTTTTCAAAACCTTTGATAATTGCCCCATTTACCCTAAAGACAGCAAGTTTAGACATAGATTATTGATGGATCGAAACTTGAAATCACTTGTGTTTAACATCATAATGGAGGGGTTTTTTTTTGTATACAAAGAGTAAAATAAAACTTTTTAATCTTTTTAATTTAAAATAATCTTCAAACCTGAACACATAGTCGTGTTTGTCTATGGCCTCGCCCTGATTGGACCCGTTAAGAATCCCGCCATTTCCCACCACGGCGCAGCGAACACACTTGTTTGGTTCACGACGCTCGAACAGACGGTTGTTTGACGGGTGAGAAAGCAGGGCGAGAGTTTTTTCGATTTCTGTTTCACACAAGAGAAAGAAAAAAATCTTTATGTGAATCTTCATTGGTAGTTTTTTCGATTTCTGTTTCACAATTCACACAAGAGAGAGAAAAAAAATTCTTATGTGAATCTTCATTGGGTGTCTTTCCAATATTAAAATTTAAAAAAGCGTTTCTTTTATGCAATTGATTCACAGACTACCTTCCAAACATTGTTTTAAAAGTTATTTTAATGTAGTTTATTTTTAAAATTAACTTAATAAAAATTAATTTAAACAAAGCTTAAAAAATTGTGTGTGTGTGTGTGTGTGTGTGTGTGTGTGTGTGTGTGTGTGTGTGTGTGTGTGTGTGTGTGTTTGTGTGCATGTACTTCATACTGATAAAAACAAAGGGGGGATAAATTACCCATAGTGAGTGAGAGTGTGACTGTGTCTGTTTCCCGCTCTGCGATTGGTTGACTACTAGGTGCTATCTAAAGTGTGTTGTGCATTCACATGCAGAGTAATTACTCAAACTAAACAACAGTCTACTGTTATAAGTTCAAGTTCAAGTTTATTTATATGGTGCTTTTCTTAGTTCCAGACCAATGAAAAGTTGCTATGCGGACGTTATAAGGTGTCCTAAAAACATCTAAGCAAAATTAACAAAGAAATTACACCTGCTGTGTTTGTTGTTATAATGTGAGAAATTACTGAATTATTCAGTCACATCTATGTGGTTGTAAATATCCGTGTAATTCTCTTTGTTCACAAACCTAAAAACGAGGCAGTGACCTTGAATAGGCTTTTACAGGGATCTCAAATTCTTGGTATTTTCTTCCAAACTAATTGTTGGCGTGGCTCTTGCTTTAGAAGACGCATAGTGATGTAAATAATGGGATTAGATTAGGTAACTGGTGAGAATTTACCGTAATACGACTGGTTTTTCCACCCGTAAGGCAGTGTGCCATACTGGAGCTTTTGCCAAAGTGGAAGGCTGATGGAATCCCGCCACTGCCATAATGGAACCGAGAAGTCGAAGCTTGTCTTCAGGTTGTTCTCCTCCATGATGTTGTTCCTCAGGGAACACGATGGCAGTGCCTAGAAGTTCAGACGGATCTTCTCAGTCGCCATCATGTGATTTACAGCTCGGGGAAATTGCTCGTCTCACCTCCAGTTTGACTCGGTCAGGCTTAGTCCAGTCTTCTCTGGCTGTGAAAAGTCTGGTGAAGAAAGCGTGATGGAAGAGAAGTTAAGTTTTAGCAAACACAGTGGAGCCTTAGACCGTAAAACAATTAGGGTAATTTTTGTAATTACACAATTAACCTCATTTAATTAGATAAGAGAAATTAGAAAAACGTGGAAAAAAAATATAGCTGAATAGCTGCACGGACTATCTGTACTCAAGGAGCCGTACGTAACTGTTTTTTTCATGATAGTATGTACAATAAAACCACTTTATAAGTGCTTACACGTCAAAATCTAAGCTAAAATCATGGCAAAAAAAAACACTAAAACCCACAATGAATACACTTAAACCACTTGTACTAATGCAACAATGTGATTCTTTTGTAACGTAAACGTATACGTAACTAAATATCAAGAAACGGTAATTTTAAATTGTAACACCATAAAATTGACTGAAAATCAAGCATTTTTTTAATTTTGAAATGTAGTGTTGACAAATATATTTGCAAAGTGTAAACATAGACATTTTGTTCAGTGAAGTTTTGTGATTGGACAGATTTTAGTGAGAACATTTTAGTGACCAAAACCATTTTATTCTTGGTGGGATGCATTTGTTCACAATTCATTTCACTACTTTCTGAGCATTTGTAAGGCACTTTTCACAGTTTTAACTGTCTCAAAGCGCACGTGTGAAATAAGTAAGAGAATTGTTGCTTTTTATTCATTTGATTGTCTGGTTATTGGTGTTTAAGTAAATGGCTACGATTCACTATGACTATGACAAAGTCAAAGACCAGTGAGCAAGCACATATGCAACAGTGGCCAGGTCAAAAACCTCTCCAACAAGGAAAAAAAAAAACTTTCACAGTGGTTTTTTTTTTTTTTTTTTTTTTTTTTTACAAAAACCTTGAATTTCAGTTAATGAGCCAAGTCTCTGAGAAGATAATCTTTCATACAGAGCAATAATTTGAACAAAATTCGTAGAATTTGCTAATTGTATTGTCAAAATATGACACGGTGGACGCACTGAAAACTCAGCTGAGATTCGAATGACATCACACAACGTCCGTCTTCATATTCTAAATTCCCTTAATCTGTCCATGTTCAGTCGTGACTTCCTCGATAGTGATGGGGAAGGGGGCATCGCTTGCTGAATTGCATCTTTGAGACTAAACTAAATAAAAAGACCCTTTTGTAAATTGTAAATCGTAACATCGTATTTAGGCGAATATACTGATGGAAATAAGCACTCCCCTGAATTTTCAGACACAAGTAATTGTTTTTTAAACTTCTGGCTAAATTACGTACTATTTCTCTGAACTTTTTCTTTAACAAACCTAACGTCCTAACCTTGTATCACTTCAATGCCGTTTTACTTAAAAATATAAAAAATTAATGCATTCTGCAATTGGAACTACACTTCCCATAGTCCTTCACTTCTCACTCAATGAGGCTTTACACACCAGACTAAAGCTGACTGAGTTTTTGTGTTTTTATGTTTGTCTCTGTGCAGCAGACAGACACATTTGATGGTGTATAATTCCGGTGGTCTGCGTTTTGAACACATTTTAATGATTGTGTTTAGTTTAATCTTACTTCTTTCAGTGTTAAGTGTTGCGGTGTGTGTTGCTCTATGTTCTTTATTGTTCTTGTGTTCTAACGTTCTTTATTTCTGTTCTTGGGTTAATAAAAACGTATCTGCCTTCGGAACCATTATTTAAAGAAAGAAACCGAACTCAATGCACACTCGCGTCGCTACATAGAGACGACATACTTCCGTTTTCTTGCGATTGCTCTTGACTTGAAATGTGAAAAAATGAGCGCTTATATTTACGTGCATGTTTGAAAACTGCGATTATAAGCACCCCTCATAGTTTTTGAGCCGCTAAAATAGATTATAAGTGCTTATATTTGCATAAATACGGTAATTGTACATTTTAACTGTACAGCTAAGTCAAGTCACTCCGCTCCACGCTAACCACTTTGCTTTTACAGTGTGATGATGACTAACTCTCTCTCTCTCTCTCTTTCTCACACATAAAACACTTTCTACTGCCTTTTAAAGGATTTCAACCTTAAACTCTAAACTATTGCGTTTGTCTGTGTAAGCTCTCACACAAAGAGACGGATCAAGACAATCCCTTGCGGCTTTTCAAAGATTTTTCACAGCCATCTCTGTGCTGTTTTATCAACACATTCTTTTTCAGTGATAGTTTACTATCATTATGAGTCTATTACAAGTATTTAATGAAATCATTTTAATTTTAATCAAGGTCGATTCACTAAAAACGTTTTTTTTTTAACTTTATTTGGATAAGATATTGTAAGTTGCTAATTTTTTTTTTTTTTTTTAATGTATTTATTTATTCATTTGACACACTTCTCACTTTGACAGAACATATTCTTTCACCAACTTCTTTATAAGGAACTTAATTAACGTTGACTTATTCTAGAACAATATTTCAGTAAATTTTAATCCATATTCATGTGAAAAACTTGTTTTAGTGTTTTATAAATGTTTATCCTGTTTGAACCCCCTTGTATGAAATTTAATTTAATTACAATTACAAACTGCCTAAATCAGAAGGTGAAACACAGAAGTGGGAAACAAACAACAGCACATCAGTACATAAAGATTAAATCAACACATTAGAATTGTTTTGTAGTAAACAATTGTAATTATAACACTGTCAACAATACAAAAGAAGTAAACAAGTGTAAACCTGAAGCCTGATGGTCAAGTGAGGATTAAAACATGAAACAGCCTTGCCTTGTGTTATTTATAATTGTATAATTTGTAATATTGGCTTAAAATAACATTTTTATTTATTTATTTTGTATATTTTGCTGCATATTTTTGCATCATGTTCATTTTTCTACGGGATATATTTTTGTGGAGGATGAAATATTTTGTTATTTAACGTTGAAATACAGGAACAATACTTCCGTCAGTGTTAGTCCATATTATGTTAAATAAAAATATTTTTTTACAATTATAATAGTGTTTTATAATTGTTTATCCTGTGCAACCCCCAAATTAAAGTGTTTGAACCACCTTATATTCAATTTAATATAATAACACATATAAACAGCTTAAATCAGAAAGTGAAACAAACAACAGCATGTCAGTACATAAAGATTAAATCAGAACATTAGAATTTGCCAACTGTATGTAGTGTAAACAATGATCACAATGTTAACAATACAAAAGAAGTAAACAAGTTTAAACCTGAAACCCGATGGTCAAGTGGGGATTAAAACATGAAACAGGAAACAACTAAGAAAAAAGCATTCAAACTAAAGTAGCTCGAGGGCTAAACATGACTCTAGCGTTCAGAGTCTCTCAGACTCACAAAGTTTGATTCACATTCACATCCATTCGTGACTGATGAAGCATTAATGGAGTTTGACTTCCGCATGGTTCAGTCAGGTGTTTGCAAAGTAATTTTGATGGAATGTGTTTGTAATGTTTGAAAATGTAAATCTAAACAATACTTCTGGTTAAAGCTGCCCACTGCTCCGGGTTTGTTTGTGTCACTTCACTGTGTGTGTGTGTGTGTGTGTGTGTGTGTGTGTGTGTGTGTGTGTGTGTATTACAATTATGTAAATATAAATTACATTATGATCAACTGTAAAATCCTTATGTATGTGTTATGATTATAATATTATTACATGTAAAGTAGTTGGAAATAGCATTTGCTTGATCATGTGTAGTTTTGTTAATGTTTGAGTGGTCTGTGTTCGAATCTTTACACAAATGCTTTTTACTTCATTACGTACCTCTGACACTAGTGTTTAGTATACCATGTGTAGTTTACAGTTTAGTCCAGTTAAATGTACAGTGCTGATCAAGTAAATAATATTGTTACAGTAGAAAGTTTGTAATTTCTAATAATTTCCATTTTATAATTCTTTATCTGATACGGAAAAGTAGTTCCTTCAAAGTTCAAGCAAAAATGGTATAATTTATGTAACATGTAAAGTGGATCAAAAACACTGACAGATGCAAATAAATAGTTACGTGTATAGTCACATAAGTTGGTTAATTTAAGATAATTTATGTTCTTATGTTAGAGGAAGTGCAGCTCTCATTTAAATACAATAAAGAAGTGATTTACAGTATGTTTACAGTATTGTAACGTAAATGAAAGTGCACGGCAAGCGGAGAAACTACATTTCCCATGAGCCTCCACAACAAAAAAAAAATATCCCACTTACGTAATATAATTACACGCCAAACATTTATTTACATTTAAAAAACACACAACGCACACAGCACACTATAACAACACACTTGTCTATTACAGAACACATAATACAAAAACAAACAGAAATCTGTGCATGTACACACACTCGAATAAGCACACACACAACACCGCCCATTCCGCACACACAGACACACACACACACACACACACACACACACACACACACACACACAGAGTCAGTACTGTTATCTTTTGAGTCAATCAGGTGTTCCGAACTTCCGATAACACGACAGACTTCTTCACATTATTCATAATGTGCTGATTTACTGTACACAAGTGAGTAAGTCAAAAGTGGCTAGGAAAACAAAACTCTGCAGTTGGAATGTAGAGAAAAAGAACATTCTAGGCTCTCTCATGCCAGTTTGCAGACTGGTTTTCCAGTCTGTCTGATACTGTTTGGTCAGACTATGATTGAAAGAGGAAATGCTCTTTCTCTCTCGGCGTATCGGTTGTGACACGCCGTCCACTTCCTTCACCAAACCTGAATTCTGGTATGCGGTGAAATGTGGCGTCACAAAATTAGCATTGAAGAGAAATGTTTACAATCTCTTATGAAAATATTGCCAGGAAAAGGTCAAACGAGGCTATTTAAAACACAGCGGCGATGAAACATGGAAATACATGTAAATACTTGTAAATACATGACACATGTCAAACTCAATGTCAAAACCCAAAACTGAAGGGCAAACATCAAATCATCTTTTATTTTCAATTTCTTTTCTATGTTCTATTTTATTAAAAGTGGTGGTGTGCAAAATGTTTTTTTTGTTGAAAAAAAAAAATGCACGTACTTCAACGATTTTACTATTTAAAAAATGAGTGTTACTCGTTAGCTTAAGCATAAAACCTCCAAACGTCCTTAACGTTACCCTAAACGTGCTTCAGAGTTAGACATAAGCTGTGAATCAACATTGAATAATAACCTCATGATAAAGACATTTCTCAACACAAGACTGTCTCCATTGTCTCTCTGATAATAGTGTGGACGTAATAAATGTGTTTTCTCCCAAAGGTGAACAGAGGACAAATACCACAGGTTTGCGAAATGACTGTGACGTCTCAACAAAATGTCGTCTTTTATAGCAGGAAAAAAAAACAATGCAAATATTTTTCTGTTCGTATCTCGGAAAGGTTGCTCAACCTTCTTGGTAAAAAAAAAAACGGGTCTGTTTGCGTTTGAAACTCGTCAAGAATTTAAGTCAATAAGCTGGGGTCTGGGGTGTGGGTGAGACAGATAGAGAACAAAGAGACAGACAGACAGACAGACAGACAGAGAGACAGACAAGAAAAAGAGAATGACCAATATGAGATCAAGACAATATGAGATAGACAAAGAGAGTATAATCCAGTCATTTTGCAGACACTTACACAACTTACAAACCATTACAATTTGTTTTTACAATTCAACAATTTTTCCAGCTTTTCTTAGGCATCGTACCTATGAGCTGGTGTTTCAAGCACCAGCGCTCTACAGACTAAGCTACTGGGAAAAAAGGGAAGATAGATAGACAGACAGACAGACAGACAGAGAGAGATTGAAGAAAAAAGGGAAGAGAGAGAGAGAGAGAGAGAGAGAGAGAGAGAGAGAGAGAGAGAGAGAGAGAGAGAGAG
>MU204368.1:1102461-1104449 GCA_017309775.1 Paedocypris sp. Pulau Singkep | reverse complement strand
AGAGAGAGAGAGAGAGAGAGAGAGAGAGAGAGAGAGAGAGAGAGAGAGAGAGAGAGAGAGAGAGAATTAACAATGGGGTATTATGCTTCATTTGACAAGGCTTAACTAGAACTTAACTTAACTTAAAATAAATACCATCGAACGAATCAGAGTGAAGAAGAGTTACTCTGTCCCAACGTCCCAACAAACCCAACTGCTTTTCACTCATGCACCAATTATACATGTTAGTAGAAGTAATAATGAATAATCAGGGGACAAAAATTAGACAATTAAGTAGAAACTATGTGCAACTATCGTGGTCGGTAGCAGGTGGGCGGGGCCCATCAGATTGTCGATCAATAACATGTCTCAAAATGTCATTTTATTCTGTGAATAGCACGTGCGCGGGACGATATTCCCACATACTTGACGGCGAATTGTGTTTTTGCATTGCACACGAGTGTACACATTTAAATTAAAAATGCACACAGCTCGAATTTGTTCGCCTAGTATTGCCACTTACTACAAGACATGACGTCATCACCAAGACGACTCCGTTTCTCATTAATGTCGCTTTCATTTTATGTTATCGGACTGTTTTTGTAGCATCCAAAAATGAACAATATTTACTAAGCGTACACTAATAAAAAAAAAATCCCAGACTCGATGGGGACCAACCAACCTGTTGTAAGTTCTGCGCAAGTCTTCTGAAGACAGAGATTCCAGCAGGTTCCAGCAGCCGAAGAACACGCAGACGATGAGGAAGGCTTTACACCACCACGAGTGGACCAGTCTCCGGCCCAAGTATCTCATGATCGCCCAGGTTCTGCTCCGTCACTCAAGCGGAGCCCAGATTGATCCGGAGAAGTTCTCGCGCTTTCTCTTATACATCCGCGTCCGACGCCTGCACAGAATATTCGCCCGGGCCCGCACAACAGGTTTGTCATGGGTTTTACGAAGTAAAGCGCGCATAACATTTACCTGTTGCTCAACCGGTCCGACTGATGGAGCTTCAGGAGAGCCATTCATCTCGGTGCAGGACGCGCGAATAACCTCCTCAATTAAATGTCGTGTGTTTCTGGTTAATCCACAGATGGATGCGTGGGGAATTGTTTTTATGGTCAAATCACTAGTTTTAAAAGTTGCACACATACAGGACCGTGAAGCAGGTGAATAACAGACTGACCGACTGTTCACACAAAAATTCCAACTATGCTGTTAACAAACTCTTAACTCGACGGGTTCCATTTCAAAGTGTATTAAAGGTTTGAGTTTTGTCTCTTGTGAATATTTGTCCTAATTGTTGTACAGTCTCTTTTGAGCTCAAAGGAAATGCTAGTAAACATGCAGTAATAATAATAATAATAATAATAATAATAATAATAATAATACAAAAATGGTATATAATGGATCATAAATGCTTATGACGGGCAGCGCTACTTGTTCATTTATGGTCTGTGTTTGTTTGTTTGTTTGTTTATTATGATGTGTGCAGTGCGTTATGGTGATGTTTGTTTATTTATTTGTTTGGATTTGTTGTTGCTGTTGTGACGTGAAATTTCCCCGCTGTGGGACTAATAAAGGATTTTTCAATACAATTTCAATTCAATTCAATTAATAATGGAATAAATAATAATAAATAATGGAAAAATGGATCAGTAAAAGTTTTAACTCTATAGGCATATTTGAATCAGCAGCTCAGTCTCACGGATCCTAAAGCGGTTGTGCTTGTACTTATCCAGTAAAATTGCTTGTACATTTGTATATCTGGGAGTTTGAGTGGTAGTCTGAGAGTGTCCAGTAAAATTGCTTGTCCGTCTAAATCTATAGAGTTTGGGTGAGTGTCCGAGAGTGTCCAGTAAAATTTCTTGTCAATCAGAGTCATAACATCACATGAGGAAACAGACTTTGTTAATTTACTTAAGTATTTGTTGGCTACTTTCTACTTTGTAGTATCAAAAATATAAGCAACTTTTACTTTCTACTTTCTGACATTTATGATTGAGTAT
>MU204368.1:1082461-1099961 GCA_017309775.1 Paedocypris sp. Pulau Singkep | reverse complement strand
TCTTGGAATTGTTGACATGTAGCTTCCAATGGACTCATTTTTACAGTAAATTATTTGTACTTTACTTAAGTATTCCAGGTACTTGCTATACCTCTGCCATCAGGTCACTATCTTATTTCTATTCAAATAATACTCGCTTTGGAAAGTGGCATCCTGTGTTTTACTTAAGTATGATTTTCAGGTACTCCTTACATCTCTGATGTCACGATTCATCGCAATTTTAATTGCACTGTTCAATTGGCACCAAACAACATCTATGTAAAATACATAATACTTTTATTTTAAGTTTGTGTTGTTTTTAATGGGACAAGAGTGTATTTACATGTATTGAAAACAAACGCTAACATGCAATGAAGTAAATTTTCTCACGATATCATATTTCTTTATTATGGGTCAGCCCAACACTGGACGCATGTGCTGGAGAGACCAGAATGTTATAACAATCTAGAGAGAGTAAAGCTTGAGCTGTTCCTCCACATCTCCATCCGACATCTCTCCGAACGTCTCTGTGTTTTCTCGGAGCAGCTTGAAAATGGCATCCAGTTGCTCTTGTTGAACCCTGCAACACAAAGCAAACGCCAAACAGCAACACACATGACACACGCTGAAGTATTTAGGCTAAACAAACGCACTTGTGTTAAATGCATGATTCATTCATCTCTAGATTTTATTGGCAGAGCACGAGGAAATAATAGCACAAATTTGATATAATCTGACTTTTTATTGAAAACGTCATTAGGAGTTCATTTTACCTTGTCTGTGTTGCGCAGAAACGAAAGTTCAAGCATATTTAACATTTTAATGTTTTTGTAACAATACTGAGATGTTGCACAACAAGCGTGTTCTGTAATTCCTCTAAATCTATATTTAGTTTGAGAGATATTTTCAGATTTTTGTGCTATTGCCACGTGTGACCGCTAGAGGGCGAAATATAGCAACACACAATTATCCTTCATCATTACAGCAGGATTTTTTTGAATCAAGTCTCCACGTAATGATAAAACTAACCAACAACTTGTTTCTCTCTCTTTTAATATCTTTGTTTCTTTGTCGTAAAGCTTGAAGGAGGCAGCTATTCACAGGCAGAACTGTAAAGTGACACATGCACAGAAACAAAAGCAAAACTAAGACCAAAAGAACACGTCTTTATTATGACATTTCCCCATAAAGCCTGCAGAATCCACCACACACGCTCCAAACGGTTTGCAGCCATGCGTCTTCTTACTCCGCAACGCTAAACAAAGAAAAACAAAAAAGAAAAGATTATTAAAACAGCATCTTTAAGTCTTGAGAAATGAGCTTCATTCTGCGCTTTGGTTGCTAAGGAAGCCGTTTCTATGTATATCCTGAAGATAAAAGTCTCTGTTGAATGCTTTCTGATGTCGAAATGTAAAACGCCGTAAATCAGTCCAGAAACAACATTATAATAGCAAAATAATTAATGAACACAAAAAACTGAGTTTGTCAAATGCAAAAAAGGCAATAAACGAAAAATGATAAATAATAAAATAAAACAACTATTCTAGAGTTATATAACAATACAAAATGCAATTTACACGTACAGTACAGTATATAAAGAAATACACAAAGTATTTATATTTATTATAAATTACTCAATTTTTTTAAGAAAGCAGCAATACAACTGGTATTCAATATAGATTTAACAGTCAAGCTGTATACATTTGTATATATATACGTATATATATATATATATATATATATACTTATATAGTTATAAAAAGAAGTAAAAATACTAAAAAAAAGAAAACAAAAAATATATAATTAACAAAAAACAACTATATAACAGTATATACAGTATAAAAAAAAATATATATATATATATATATATACAATTTATTATAAAAAGGAGTTATAAAAAGCTTCTATTATTAAAAGCTTATTAGCTTGAGAAAAGCGTTGTGAGCATGACTCACCGTCGGCGGCTGTTAGTGGTGTTAGTGGTGAAGCTTTAGTGATGATGATGATGATGATGGTGTGAGAGCTCGAGGAAGGACAGCGAGTGTCGGAAGGTTTCGGGGAAGTTTGAGGGATTAGTTCAGCGTCCGTCTGAAGTGGCTTCATGCCGATTCCACTCACTGAGAACCTGAAGTGCTCAATGCTCTCCAAACCACATCATCATCCAGTTCTTCTCAAAAAAAGAAGCAATTTCGGAAACTCCTGCGTGGAACGTTGGGTCACACGCCTCAACACAGAGACTTGTGGCAGGCGATGCTCAGAAACATCGGTCAGCATCACGCGATCAGCTTCTCTCTACGTCTAAAACATGCCTTCATCACGTTATGGGTTAATATCAAAGAACAATCAGAAAAGGCATTAGCTACAAGCAGGACATCATGCGGAGCGGAGAAGATACTGTGGGAATCCACACAGGCAGGAACATCAAAAAGGGGATGGACGTACAGTGTAGTTATATACAGTAGAATAAATACAAAATAAATGTCCTGCTCCGTTCGGCTCAGGTAAATCGCTTTTACTAAACAGCCATGAGAACCAGGAACCAATGAGCTTTTACTGCACTGCTCAGTCTTTACTGTACGTGCTGTATTTACTATATGAGCGGTATTAACGGTAGTGCTGTATTTACTGTACATTCTATATTTACTGGACGTGTAGCTTTTACTGTATTTGTTGTATTTACTGTACATGTTGTATTTACTGTTTGTGCTGTATTTACTGTACACGTTGTATTAACTGTATGTGATTTATTTACGGTGTGTGTGTGTGTGTTCATATATGTACTTAATCTTGACTAAATCTTGAGTGTGCTGTTAGAAACACACTTAGAAAGGTCGTGGGTTTGATTTCCAGGGAAAGCTTGAAGTCAATGAAACGTAACTAATGTTTGAATTTAGTCGCATTTTAAGAACAATTATTTAAGGACATTCACACTTTAAAACAAAAAACTCTTAAAACAACTTCATTTTTTGCCTCAGGAATCCCGTTCGGATGGAGCCAAAGAAAAAACGGAATGTTCCATCAATTAATTCTATGAAAATTAAAATCTTTGTTTTTTTCATGTTGTAATTATGTCAGTATTTATGTTGGCTGAGCCCATCAAACTCAGTAAAGATAGAGACACTGCATAACTGCACAGACAGACAGTGGTGTAAAGTACTTGAGTAAATGGACTTTGTTACTTCTTGTAAGTATTATTGGCTATTTTGCACTTGTTCTAAGAATTACTGCAGTAATTACTGAGACTGACACCTTGTTCTTTTTTATCTTTTTTGTTCTGCCATTTAGAAACATTGCGGTGTATTTCTATATAATGAAAAACCCTCATGAATAAAGAGATTCTTGTTTTTCACATTTTATTTTGTCTAAATTCAGTACGAGTGAAACTTAAGTTCTTTTAAAATTGGATACATTTTTGATTTTTACTCAAGTCTTCTAGAAACTGGTGACTTCCTTCACTTGTAATGGAGTCATTTTTACAGTGAGGTATTTTTACTCAAGTATGGATTCCAGGCACTCTTCACACCTCTGCCATCAGATCACTAGCTTAATTCTATTCATATAATACTCGGAATGGAACGTGGCATCATGTGTTCCCCATCTGACCTCAATAGAGTTTCTCTGTCATAATTACCTCAGGAAGCTTTTTACACCCTCCATACATTTTACCCATGATGCTCTGCACACAACACACGGCTGTGCCCAGTGAACCGCATCTGCAAGCTGTTTACTTTCTTTAGCGCTTGTGTGTGTGTGTGTGTGTGTGCGCGCATCACAACAGCCAGTCCCTGGAGCTACATGTGTGTGTGTGTGTGTGTGTGTGTGTGTGTGTGTGTGTGTGTGTGCATGCAGGCTTTCAGACAGATGCAGAACACATGTAGCCCCTGCGGACGTGTAGACAGGCGTTGATTCAGAGCAGAAGGAGAGCGGGGGTCTACGAGACCACTACACTCGCCATCCTAAACACACACTCACACATCAGTCCTGTCCATTTATTCACCCGCGTGTCACCGCCAGTGGTGTAAAGTATTTAAACAAATGTACTTCCGTTTTCTAGGCTACTTTGTGTATCAAAAATACAGGCAACTTTTACTCTCTACTTGACTACATTTTTGACTATCTGTCTCTTTACTCCACTACATTTGAATGGACATTTATATTTACTCGTTACATTGTGACTGTGCGCGACAAGTCATCATCTGTTAGTTTCTCGGCCAGTCGAGGTGATATCGCCATCTGCAGGATGCTGAAGGTACTGGATGCTGTTTATCAGCTAAACCACGTGAATGTTGCACTTTTTTGCTGCTTTGAGTTTGACTGAGACTGACTTTTTCTTCTTTTTAAATCTACTTGGGCCTGCCCTATGTAAACATTGAGGTGTTAAATTCATTTCTACATCAGGAAATAAAAAGTCCTCTTCAGGTACTCTTCACACCTCTGGTCAAGCACCATGGCAGCGGGCTCGGGTGGACGGTGGGTGAGTAAACGCTATGTTTAAGTTTAGAGTTGTGAGTGACACCGAGGTGAAAAGGGAAAGGGAGTGAGGGCCACGGGGTCCACGTCACACGGGGAGGGGGAGCTGAAGTAGAGCCAACCTTACCAGCCGCTTAAAGAGAGGTAAAGTCATTTGTCAACTCTATCCTGCGGAAATAAAGGCAGGAAGCAGAGCGCTTTGATTCGCACAGATCACTCCAGGAGCTCAAGCAGAATGACAACATCATGGATAGAGATGAATGTTACACACTTGTCCCACCATTGATTTGCATATTGAACATAACGTTCCCTCCCCCTCACCATAACCCCACCCATTATCTCCCATCCCCCTCGTACACGAGTCTCAATTACAACTTCAGCCCTGTAATCCCACCTATAAAAACCTAGAACTCGAGACCCCACTTTGACTTAAACCTCACACACACTTAGTGGGGTGGTGCTCCCAAGACTTACATACAAAAGGATACATTCCCTCACCACAACCCCACTTCGCTTACACTATCCTTAATACATACAATAACTTATAATAAATACATAAATGTGACTTCAGCCCTAAAGTGCCGCTTTGACCCTCAAAAAGACTTTTTAAAGTTGTTGGGTCTAGCCAAAGGTAGTTAAAAATCTATAATTTGGGACCTCACTTTGATCTAACTGTCTGTACACACACACACACACACATCACCTGTCCCCATTAATGTGCGATGCTAAATATGCGGTTTATGTCTAAGCCTTTATGCTAATTAAATGGCTTTGAATTGGAAGCTGGCTGCTAAAGCAATGAAAAAAGTCGATAAAATGTCATAAAATCCTAATAAATGAGTTTGATGAAGAAATCAGTGGTTTTCGATATTCAGGCTTCACATTTGCTGTGACTGGATCTATCTATCCACCCATCCATCCATCTATCTTTACGTCTAGCCATCTGTCTGCATGTTTGTCCATCCATCCATCCTCCTGATTTATCCATCCATAAATACATCCGTGCATCAGTCTAGCTATCTCTTCGTCTAACCATCTGTGCCTGCATCAATCCATTAAACTTTCCTTCTAAACATCTGTCCATCCATGGTCTGTCTATTCATTAATCAATCAATCAATCAATCAATCAATCTATCTATCTATCTATCTATCTATCTATCTATCTATCTATCTATCTATCTATCTATCTATCTATCTATCTATTAAATTTTCCTTCTAAACATCTGTCCATCCATCAACCATCTTTTCTTCCATCCTGAGTCCAACCATCTGTCCATCCACTCATCCGTCTGTCTGTAAGATATTTCTACCATTCTTCTGCTCTTCTCACTATTCTTTCGTCCAATTCGTCCATCCGTTACTTTGTCTTTTCATCCATCAATCCATTTACCTGTTATCTGTCTTCCATCTGTCCATTTACCTGATTGTCTGTTTATCCATCCATCTAATAATTCATCCATCAATACATCCTTGCATCTGTCTATTCATCCCTTTGTCCCACCCATTTTTTAAAAACATACATCCATTAATCTGAATGAGAAATGAGGTACAGAAAGACTTTATCCTCCAAGAGTTTGTCATCTTTGTCATAATGATGCATGACGGACGATGTCATGAGTGTGTGAGTTTGTTATATATTTGTACTCAGTGTGTGTGTGTGTGTGTGTGTGTGTGTTTCTTCTTTAGAGAAGTAACATGGATCATTCCCACATTTCTGTGAAATCTCACTAGACGTAGTTAATTGTTCAGGAAACTTTCATTTAGCTCTGGTTAAATACTTAGAATACAGACACTAGTCACACTCTATTTAAGAAGGTAAAAATCGATTTTAGATTTCTCGGGATTGTATGAAAAAGGCTTAAAAAAATGTATATTATTTTTAATGGAGAAATCAGACAACCATGAACTAAATCATGACTTTGTTTAATTACAAACGTTCCATGAAAACCTCAAAGCTTTAAAGTCAGAAACAGAATCACGTCTGTTTGATAATGTCACTGCGTTGTCAAGATTATGACGGATGTGTAGAAAATAGTGCATGAAATTGTAGCGCTTACATCAATTTAAGGTTGGAAATGCCTAGAAACGTCATGACTAAAAGTATTTCCTTTTATCATTTATTTGTGTGTCCTAGCACAATTTTACTACAACTGCTTAGAGATAAAAAAAAAACAAGTAACGAGTCCACACAGTGTGCCTGAACCTCCAGTCAAACCCTGAGCCCCTGCGAGCCTCAGCTGCAGATACGAGGTGTTGCGTAACATCTCACTTCTTATCGAAATACATGAGCGGGAGTGTCGAGAGTGTCAAGGCGTCTACGGTGACAGAAAGAAGAGCAACACTTTCGCTTTTCTGACTGACCGCGCTTTTGAGTTAAAACATTATAACATGAAAAAAATATGATAATACTCCAGAATCAGTATATGTGTTCAAATAACTTGTTCCATTTTCATAATTATTAAAATCATAACTTTCTTTTATATTTTATTGATTTCCCTCTTTATCTAAAATGTGTGATTTCATTTATAAAGATATGATAAGTATGCTTTTATTTATAAATAGGTTTTACATTTTTTGTAATAAATAATATTACATTATTTAAGCAACGAGTATTTTGCCAACCCTATGTCCAGTCATCTGTTCGTCCATCCATCTGTCTATTCATATATCCACACAGTCATCCCTCCTTCCAACCATCTGTCCATCTATCTGTCCTTCATCCATCTGTTGGTCTGTATATGATTATGTTAGTCCATATATCTATCTGTGCATCTGTCCATCCATATTGTACTTTCAATTGAGTGATAATATTACTTGTTACTTTCATTACATGGCAAGTTCAAATAATTATGTTATTAACAAATACAAACAGTGCATACATTTGATACCATAATTCATATAATTGTAAAACTATAGTACTGTACACACACATACACACATATGTGTAGTTTTGCAAACATTAGGTCAATCTTATCTCAATTTTACTACTAAGCCATTTAATTCATAATTATTATATTCCACATTCAAAACTGTCTCATGTTTGATATTTGTTTTAATATATTATATTGGAATGTATCAATTTAAACAGTATTAAACTATTTTTTATTCATTTATTTTTTATGAATTTTATAAAAACCATGACGAACGGGAATACAGTACATCATTTTTACAAGCTTTTATATTATATTATTTTAATCTGTATTGTGCCAAATCATAATTAAATCAAATAGTCTTGTAGCCAATCAAATATTATTTCTTGCACACAAGCTAAAAGCTTTTCTAGCTAAAAGGTCAAATACCACCAAAAAAAAGAACCAAACGATTCTGAAACGCCTTCAGAAATGAAGAAGAAGAAGATCTGAAGGTTCAGCGTGTGTGTGTGTGTGTGTGTGTGTGTGTGTGTGTGTGTGTGTGGCACATGAGTCGCTCCTGAAAGCTGAGAAACACTGACCTCTGCTCCTCCTCCATCTCTTCCTTGGTCAGTCTCTTCTCAAACTTGGTGGTCTTCTTCTTACCAGGCTCTTCTGCAGGGGTCTTACTCAAATCATCAGCAGAGACATCTTCAAAGAGAGAGAAACACAAAGACCTGGTGTTTTACCTCAAGAAGTCACGTGACCAGACATGGACTAATGTAAACCTTGCAATGACGCTGCACCTTGTCTCTAACCCGGATTAAGTACTACCAGTCTAATCCACTTCCCGGCCTGTCAAGACACCGGCGCAGCTCTCCACATTAAAGCAGGATCAATCTGCTCTACACATCCTGCTGGACGATAAAGCCGTCTGTCTCCTGGTGCTTACGCTCGCCAAACACATGCAAAGCCTTTCACAGAGCAACAAGCTACTAATACTGTTCACATACCTCCTACAATACATCCTTTAGTGTGTTTTGTCGAGACGTATCTAGAACCAATTAGTCAATTGAAGCCATTGTCTGATTAGTCTGAGCTAACTGCTACTTTAGCATAGCGCTAAACTAGCGTTCTAAACTGAAGACTATTTTCATCTAAATGTTAATACTTGACTTTTCTACAACACTGCAACAATGCACTTCTTTAGTACCTAATTGCATAGTAACGTATTGCAAAATAATACGTTCAAACTACATAGTTGGAAAAAGCTATCAGTTTCACTTGATATTAGCATATTGCTATGTGAAATGCTAATAGTGTCAATCAATCGTAAAGACCGATTTATGCCGTACTATTGAGCAAGTCTGGCTTTTAGTGTGTGTGTGTGTGTGTGTGTGTGTGTGTTCATTCAGTACGCGCAGTCAAAATATTGCATTCATACACCTCCTTTAAAAAGCCACATATGGAAACTATTCCAAAATGTCCTTGTTTTATTCTTTAATGTTTTTGTTAATAATGTTTATTATTTCGTAAATATACACACATATATACACTGTAACATACGAAACATTTAAATTTTTAAAAAATTAACTTTCTTCAAATTTGTATAGTATATACACTGTTTATATAGTGTTGGTTGTCAATAAGCTATAAATCATATATCAAAAACGACATTATATTGCGTAAATACGGACATTAGTAACGTTAGCACTCACTGGTGTAATCAGTCAGATCTGTTTCCTAGAGGTCAGTGTTCCGCACACACAAAACAAAGCAAAGTGTGTGATCAGGACCCAGTTACACACTGGCATCAACCTACTGGCACAGAACACAAAGCTGTAGTGTGCTTGAGTGGATCGCCCTGAGAAAACTCACAGCCCCGCTCTGAAAACCCTGACTCCAGCAGAATAATGGAACCCTTCTGTTTACCGCATAAACGTGCGGACACCAAACAGAATCTCAAGCTGAATAAACACAATGGAAGAAAGGACTGTAATTCAAATGGCTATTAAGTTCTTATGGACAATATTGAAGAATTGTGTACAAACAAAATCCAATTCAGTATGAAGAAAAGTCAAATTCCTGGAAAATATTATATAAAGAAAGTAAAGTAAAGTGAGTGAGATTGTCAAAATGGCCACTAGGGTCTACCGTGAACCCGCGCTATATCGCGGATTCACTACTTTGCGGATTTTTATGGATGAAAGCAATTAATAGCGGATTTTCCGGCAATTTCGAAAATAGCCGCGGTATATGAAGATCCCAAATATTTATAAGAAACGGGCGTAACATTAGAACGACTTGCCAAACTCTGCAACCTTACAAAAGATTGTCGCAAGAGTGGGACGAGGACATGATTCGTTCTCTGCAATTCTGCAACAAAATCAATGAAGACATGACTCCCTACAGGATGCTCTTCGATCGTAAAAAGAATCACAATGTTCTTCCAGCCTCGCAAAAATGAGCCAGTTCCTCCGGCTTCTACGAAGAAATTAAAGACGTGTCCCAGGAAAAGAATAAACACGTTCGTAAATATGGTGAACCTACTTCGCAGATTTTCAGCTATCACGGTCGGGCTCGGAACCTATCTACCGCGATAAATATAAAGGTTCTAGTTGCAGAACCAACTGTAGGGGATTTGAACCTGTAACCTCTTGGACACGACTCCAAGTCCCCTACAACTGGACCACAACTCCCCATGTGGTGTGAGGCCTACCATTATTCTCTAGGATATCTGGAATGGAGGCCGATGTGGATGGTGGTTCTAAGGTTGGCGACGGTGCCGGTTCAGGGTCAGGCTCATCGGCAGATTCCGTCACAGGTTCAGGGACAAGTTCAGTGGGTATTGACTCTTGTTTGAGAGCTGGTGAAGATTCTGCTTCAGACGTGGACACCTCTGGGACTGGTTCTGGCTTGGAATCTTTCTCTGGTTGGCTGACGGGTTCAGGAATAACCTCTTGAATTGGTTCTGGTACATCCTCTTTAACTGGTTCAGGCACTGGTTCAGGTACAGACTCTTTTACGGGTTCAGGCTCTGGTACAAGCTCTTTTACTGGTTCAGGCACTGGTTCTGGCTCGGACTCTTTCACTGGTTCAGGTTCTGTTGCTGGTACAGGCTCTTTCACTGGTTCAGGCTCTGGCTCCTGTGTTGATACAGACTCTTTGGCTGATTCAGGTTCGGGTGTTGCTACAGGTTCTTTTACTGGTTCGGGCTCCGGGGCTGGCGCTGGTTCAGACTCTCTAACTGGTTCAAGTACTTCCACCTGCTCAGGCAAGACCACTTCAGCTGGGGCCGATTCCGTGACTGACTCTGCGACAGCCTGGAGGCATCAGAAAGAAGAAAACAACGTTAAGAGTAATTGTCAAATGCAGTCTTAAATTTTACAACTTTCTTTGAATAACTTTTCAAGATAGTTGACAACATCAAATCATAAATGTCTTCACATTGCAATCACACTACTATAGTGATTCATCCATCCATCCATCCATCCATCCATCCATCTATATTCTACTGATCATTCGGTGCTTTGTCACAGGGGCATCAGACTGAGCTTTCCTAAGCTAGCCTAGAGGGATCATTCCTCCAGTGTGTACTGGGTCATCTTCTGAGCCTCCTCTTGGTCGGCAACTTCCCTTTCGAATGCCTCTGAAACATCTCCAACTCCCCATATGATCCATGAGGCATTCGGAAAAGAAGACCAAGCCAGCTTAGTCCATTTTTCTCTTTGTGGAGGCTACTACTTCTTAGCAAGGCCAAGTTCCTTCTGAGTTTCTGAAATCCCTCAGACAATCCATATTCCCAAGTCCAGAGAAGAAAATGCATTCCAGTTACTATGCAAGTGGTTGGAATTATTTTTCTCCCTAGGGCTTGGCGACCTTGTCTTTTTAGGTCACGAAAAAGCTTGTGGCCATATGCAAAAGTTGGAATGTAGATGGACAGGTAAATTGAATGCATTGCCTTCCGGCCCAGCTCTTTCTTCACCTCTACAGACCTGTACATTGATCACGTAAAGTTGATCACCTCTACATGACGCAGGACGGAAGGCCACCTTTTTACTGGTTCAGAACCATTGCCTTGGATATGGAAATGCTAATTTCACTTTTCACATGTAGAAAATTGTAGAGATTAAAACCTGTCGCCCCTTCCTGCCCATGACTGGGTCTGGAATCACGTCCATGAAAATTATGAGCTGGTCTGGTGACAAATGTCAGCCCTATAGAATCCAACATTCGATTGTTACAGATCTGACAACCCAGGTCCAAAGAATGGATAGACCTAATCAGATAACAAAGAAAGAAGAGACCAATACCCTCAGTGCACCTTTCATATGATGGCTTGAGGGATACAGTCAAATTTCTTCTTGAAGTCCACAAAACACTTGAACTGTTGAACTACAATGAACTTTAAGCCCACAAGGTGTTCCTCTAGTACCCAAGATTCCACTATGGGCATAATTGTCCTCTCAAGTACCTTTGGCAGGAAGGCTGATGGGTGAGATTCTATATAGCTGGAACATATCTTCTGGCTCCCCATTTAAAGAAAGCCAACCACCGTTGTAGTATAAGTGCTATTCAAATGTTGATGGCATTCATCTCCATGCAATGATGCAGGACGGCCCGACAACATCCAGAGACCGTATCATCTTAAAGCTAATTTCATGCACCTTCAAGCCTTGACTTTGAGACTGCCTCAGTGGCTTCAGTCAAGGAGTCATCCATTGATTCCTCAATCTTTGCTTTTGGTACAAAGAGTATGTCTGAAAGGTGGAGGAGTTCCTCAAAGTATTCATTCCACCTTACCACCTCAGATAAGCTCTGCACGTCACTTTCACTGTAAACAAGTTTTGGCAAGGCTCTGCAAAGGCGATGGTGATTTTATTTTTGATGGTTACACAAATGTAAAAAAGACACCTGGAAATACAGACAATACAAAAGAAAACACTGGACAGCAGAATTGATCAGACGAACAACCAATCTGGCAAACCGTTTCCTCTGATTGGCCAGATACATTGACACGGCATAAACAAGTTACTTTCACACATATTGCATTATTAGACAAATCCTGAAAAACATAAGAAAACATGAAAAAAAAAATATAAGAAAATAAAAAACTAAATGAGTAAAAAAAAAAACTTAAATTAAGCAAAATTATCTGCCAATGGGGTGAGAAACAACAGCTTAAAATAAGTCCTATTTTCTTGAAATAAGCCGATTAATCTTTCACTCTTAATTCTAAGATTAAAAACAAGATTATTTGTCTAATTCCAAGATTTTGTGGCTTGTTAAGAATTTGTTTTTAGCAGTGTGTGGTCTTACTCCAGCACACTAATACAGTATTGCGGTAACAAAAATATTCTTTAAAATGTTTCCCAGTAATATGTATATATAGTGCACGAGTTTACTGATGACATAATTAATCTATCATTTAGTTTACCTAGATTATTCATTTATAGGCAGTTGGAACCTAGTGGTCAAACCTCTGGCTTAAACACAAAGTACCTTGTTTATGTTGTCCCTAGTGGCCAATAAGACAATCTCATCTCACTAATCTTCAGAACAGGCCCTAGTGGATATTTTTAGTAGTGAGCAACTAGTTGAAGTGAAACAGATTCTCAAGGATCATTAGCGTGGCATGGGACGCAAAAATTGTCCTTGTGGCCGTGTACCACGGAGTTGTGTGCTTAGTACGGCGTTCTTCCCGACAGCTGTTCGCTGCCGTATTTCATCCCCCAGAACACACCTGTCAATATTACAGGAACAAAACCAAGACATCCTCTGACTAACCCGCTTCAACACCGCGGCTGCTGACAGCGGCTCATAAGTCACCCACCAATGCCGTTACAAATAACCTCCAGTAAAAATCTTTCTAAAAAAAGATTCGGCGAGGTCGGCAACTAGAGGCAAAAAAGCAAACATGGGAGAACACGTTTTCTGTATCTGTTGTTGGGATGACACGGATTAGACAGATGCCAACATGGAGAGGGGTTTGTCATGACATAATCCACGAAAACCCTGACAAACGAAAACATGACTCGGCTGCCTTACATAAGGAAGGCGAAGGCCAGCGATTCCAACATATTACGGAAGCACAAGGGCAGAATTCGGTGAATCCAACACACAGAAGATCATCTTACTGTTGTGGGGCCTTCAGATAGCGGAACATAGAGAGGTATTATAAAAGTCCCACTCCGCACTCCCAATAACATGACCTTAATTTTAACCTAACACCGTCTGAAACCACATAAGAGACGAGTGTAGACTGGATCAAATTAGCATCTGCGAGGATTACGGTTATCCAGGTTACATTAAGGATTAGCTGTAGCTTTGGGCCATCAT
Organism: Paedocypris sp. Pulau Singkep; assembly: GCA_017309775.1. Classification (NCBI taxonomy): domain Eukaryota; kingdom Metazoa; phylum Chordata; class Actinopteri; order Cypriniformes; genus Paedocypris; species Paedocypris sp. Pulau Singkep. The sequence continues at coordinate 1,086,324 of MU204368.1, read as the reverse complement.
TAGTGGTTGTTAGCGATGCTTCTTTGCGGTTGAGTGGTTGGCAGGATGTTGCTGTTTGGCTGGCAAGATATTTTGAATGGTTGCTAATTATTTCTCGATAATCTAGGGTGTTTACAGTGTCGAAGGGATTTCAGCCGTCATTGCTAAGGTTTCTCGAGTAGTTGTTAGGATCTGGACCTGGTAACTATGGCGTGTAAAAGGATACTCGGGTTTTGCCCCGAGGGCTTTGAGTTTTTTCTGTTGGTGTGCATTACTAGTGTTCAAAGGGGTTGTTACGGTGCAGAGTAATGATATGTGACTGTCTTGACGTCAATTTGGTCACTACTTTTGTCTCTTCAAAAGTCGGTAGTGATCTTACCAGCCTCATACATGACCAACTAAGAATATGCTTAAATTGTCTTAATAAATGTATTAACTCGAGCAAACAGGCTTGATTATTGAGCACATTACTAGACATTTAAACTTTCCACTAGTGTTTAGTGTGCAATAATATACCACAACGTTTACAGATACAGATGTTGTGAATCTCAAGTCTTAACAGTGATTGGCCGTTATTAGCTGTGGATGGACACGCCACTTAGCAGTGAACTTACACCAATTTTTTGTAGTCTTAGATTATAGTATTTTTCATCAAAGAAACAAAAACAGAAAGTGTACATATGAATATGTACTAAACCGAGAAGTTCTCGGTCAATACTAGGTTGGCTTTGTACTTGTGTAAAAGCTTGTTTAATACAGCTATTGTATTTACACGAATATAAGCACCCCTTTTTTCAAATTTAGCTTATAACAGAAATAAAGAAACATTAGACATGCCGCGACACTTAATAGAGACAAAATAACACTGGAAAAAGTAAGATTAAAACCATCAAATTACACCATTACAAACCACAACCGCTTAGCTTAGCGCAACAGGCTACAAACGAGTCCAATGTGTAATCGGAGAAAAAGTCGAAACTCTTAAGAACACGAGCAAAACGCTGGGTCGCTGCACAGGGGATAATAATACTTCCTCTTCACACGGCGTCAGATAAACAGAGAGCTTGATACAGGCCTGAGCTTGAAACAATTGCTCTGCAGAGTCTGACTAGAGAACAAAGGATCTTGGGAAATGAAGTCCTGACCACTAGAATTGACTTTTTGTTATCTATTATTCAAGTAAAACGATATCAAAATGATTTGAGTCGCAAGTTAGGTTTGATAAATAAGGAAAAAATATTAACGTTAATAAGAGAATATTAATGTAATTGAATTGTTAATAGAAAAACATTTATTTTTATTCTGTGCCTGAAAAACCATGCGTGTAAATACGGTATATTGTGATCCAAAACGTCCCAAAAGTAGTGTTCCACGAGTGACAGTATAATTTACAAATTGTCAGTGTGGTGAATACAGCTACAGAACTTTATGGGCTCAGAACTTCCAGCAAGAAGCTCTGAGTAGAGGTCTGAGTTCAGTTAACATAACAAACAATTCACATTCATAATTTATGATGTTTTGGAAAGTACAGGCAGTGGTTCACCGATTTAATCACTGTTTTAAGGTTTTGTCTAATGTTCCACCAGGCACCATTGGACATGGCCACACGGAGCGAGAGCAGACAGCTGCCACCAAACACCCGCTTCACGCCGCCTCAGAAAACAAACGCCACTTTGAGACTCGCGTTTCTCAGCCGATGACGAATCCCACCTCACATATCTCTCCAAACGATTTCCTGATGCCTGTGCGTGAGAGATTCCATCTGCTGCAGGATTCAGAAACACTGGCAAAGTGTAGGCAGACAGAAAAAAAAATGGTTTCTATTTTGACTATTTTTTAAATAGTTTCTTTCACATCAGCAGTGCTGTCAAAAGCACTTACATTCACTACTCCCTGTGTAGAGACGGTGGAAGCAAAAGTATCAACTCCACTTTTTAAAGTCAGTTTAAAGTTTGAGACAGTTAAAACTGTGAAAAGCGCCTTACAAATGCTCAGAACTTGAACTTGAACTCAAAGTGGTCTGATAACTACTTGAAGTATAAAAGTAAAAGTAATGCAAGGAAAAAATGCCATTAAAAATACTTTTTGAATGGTATAGGACTGCTGTATTTTGTTAATGTAAATGTTGCCGTAATGTTACACTGCACTTATTACAACAGAAACATATTAAACTTCAACTTCCACTTTATTTATAAAGCACCTAAAAATCAACAAAGATGGCCGAAAGTGCTGTACACAAAAATAAAACAGATAACCATAGGAAAATTTGAATTTGTAATGGTGTCACACTTCAGAAGTCATCAATGACCTTTATAGAGCGATGTAACAAATTAACGTCATTTAAGCACAGTACACGCGTCAAAGATTTGCCAACGGGCCAATGAGCCAATATTCTACTTAAGTAAAGTAAGAAAGGTTTTTTGGGTTAGGTTAGAAAGGCATTTTGGGTTAGGTTACTTTGTTACTTGACATTTCTGCACACAGTTGACACTTTTTTATGCTAAAGAACAAGTCACTTTGTAATACGACTGTCAAAACATCGAAAACCTTTCAGCAAATAATGCAGAGCAGTCGTCTGCTGCACTGAGAGATGGAAGTATTTCACAGGTTCTGGTGTCAGTACTGGAGAGACGCTGCTAAATACCACTGAACACCACCTCATTCAGGGCCTAGACATTAACACTTATCTAGACCTGACAAATTACAGCATCAGATCAAAAACTTTACCAGTTTTTCCTCACAATTTGACTTTCTAACCATAGATTCGAGAGGTTAGGAATGAAGGCCAGAGGTGAGTGGTTCCCCTCAGGTTTATATTCTCTCACCCCGCCAGAGAGGTTTTGTTTTCCTAGCCATTGTACTGCAAAAAATCCACATGAAAAAATAAGACAATAAATAACAAAATTAGTAAAAAAAAAAAAAAACTTAAATCAAGTAAAATGATCTGCCATCGGGGTGAGAAAATTTTACATGTTTAGACAAATTGAAACAAGACCTATTTTCTTGAGACCTGCAAATTAATCTTTCTCTCAAATTAATTTTGTTTTTGTCATACAAGATAAATCAACTAAGAGCGATAGATGAATTTGCTTCTTTCAAGATAATAGGTCTTATTTCAAGCGTCTTACCAAGTAAAATTTTCTCACCCCATTGGAAGATAATTGTCCTTGATTTAAATCTTTTTTTACTCATTTAGCTTTTTAACTTCTTAATTTTTTCATGTGCATTTTTTGCATTGTGGGTGTATGTGTGTGTGTGTGTGTGTGTGTGTGTGTGTGTCCACTTTACTGGACAAATGCTAAGCACAACATCCTAACTCGGTTCCAACTAGGCCTGAGCATCTTTGTGCAGAGGTCAGCTCTCGTCCAAGGTCATGGGTCAGAGAACCCCACCCTTTCTCAACCAGAACTAGCAGTTTAAGCTAACTAGCATAAATCTGTCACGGCGCTCAAACATCAAATGCTAATAAACGGACCCGTCTGTCGCCTCAGGGCTGATGGCTGGTTGATAAGACACATAAACACGAAGACGGTGAGACAATTAGAGCAGCTTGAGTCTCATTCGTCCTCACGGTGACGGCGGCCTTCAGTCCATCAGCGGATGATGCTCTTAGCACAAATGAACAACCTGTGCGGATCTCAGGCTTATGAAGGCAAAGTCTCAGAGTGAGTGAGTGAGTGAGTGAGTGAGTGAGTGAGACATTGGGTGAGAAGCAGTATAGGACATATAAAGAATGAAAAAGTGGGAAGTGGGAAGAAAAGAAATAGAGAGTGGGGGATGAGAGAATTGGGTGCAAAAGATAAACATGAAGTAAGAGAGAGAGAGAGAGAGAGAGAGAGAGAGAGAGAGAGAGAGAGAGAGAGAGAGAGAGAGAGAGAGAGAGA
>MU204368.1:1012151-1082361 GCA_017309775.1 Paedocypris sp. Pulau Singkep | reverse complement strand
TGATCGAAAAGAGAAACCAAAAGAGAAAACGAATGAGAGAGAGCAAGTGAAAGTGAGAGAGAAACAGAAAGATAAATTGAGAGGAGAGAGAGAATGAGAGAGCAACAAAAGAAAAAGAGCTTGAGAGATAAATTAGAAGAAAAAAATAATGAGAGAGCAAGAGAAACAAAATCGATAGAGATAATTTGAGAGAAGAGAGATAGAAAAAGAGAAAATGAGAAAGCAAGAGAGAGAGAAACTTTAAAAATGACAGATAGAAAAAAAGATATCGAGAGAGAACTTAAAAGACGACGGGAAAAGAGTGAGAAAGAGCACAAGAAAGAAAGAGAATGACAGAGAGTGAACTAGAGAGAAGAGAGATAGAAAAAGAGAGAATGAGAGATCAGGAGAATATGAGAGAGAGAGAGAGATGAAGAGTGATTATGAGAGACAGAGAACTTTAAAAATTATGGATAGAAAGACATCTATTGAGAGAGAACTTTAAACAGATAGAAGGAGAGTGAGAGTAGAGAGATAGAAAATGAGATAGGAGGAGAATATGAGAGAGAGAGAGCAATAGAATATGAGTGAAAGAGAGAGAAAACTTGAAAAATATAGATAGAAAAAGAGATATTAAGAGAGAGAACTTGAAAAAAGACAGATAGAAGAGAGATAGAAAAGGAGAGAGAATGAGAGAGCAAGAGAATATGAGAGAGAGAGAGACAGAGAGAGAGAGAGAGAGAGAGAGAGAGATTAAAGGGGAAAGTACAGCAATTCTGGAATCCATCCAATCCAATTGATTTGATTTGTACATTAAACCGTGAGTTATCATATGACTTCAGCACAGCCTATAAACAAAAATCTGTAATTGTGTTAGTCACACAAGACTCTAGAAAAACAGGCCCGTGTGTTTTCCTTTTTCAATTACGTGATTAGCGCGACACGGGTTGAAACCTGTGAATCAGCAGTTTCCGCCTCTGATTTACATTCGCGAGCCTCTGGAACAAGTTTGACATATTTAGCTCATTCCCATCTAAAATGGATTCTCCACGAGTCATTCAGCTGAGGTCACACAACAACGCCACTGTGGTCATGTGACCGCCTGCCCACAGCCATGACATCATCCCAGCGCCGATGTGCCAATCAGACATCAGCAGACACTCGAGACATCGCCACCACAGATAACAGCAGTCTAGTAGAAAACGACGTGCATTCGCAACAGGAAGGACACGCCCAACAACACTGTAGCGATGGAGGAGGGGCCTAATACTTGAGAGTTCACGCCCAGTTTGAGCAGTTGAGTGTTCGCTACTTTCAGCCACTTTTGTGAGCTGGTAACTGTGTCCAAGACTTCACTTTGTGTGTGTGTGTGTGTGTGTGTGTGTGTGTGTGTGTGTGTGTGTATAACTTCAAACGCAGAGCAAAAGTTTGACAATGCCATATTGACAAACTCACTGCACATCAGGTTCACCTTACTGAAGTGATGAATCTATAACCTGCACATTCCTCATTTCTGACTTTTGATTGGAGAACTTCCATTTTCAGAGTATTTCGTCAATGTTTCGATTGAAGTGGCGTCATTCGCAATCCGCTACAGACTGTCATGCTTTTCAGAACAGGACAGTCTTGCTTTTGGGCAATTGTGGTGTGTCTCCGTTAAAATCATGCATCACATTTTAGTGTGATCATTTCCCTGGAGAAAACAAACTCAAACGTTGTGTGTTACAGTAAAGGTACAAAACAGTTGCACGTTACAGTAGCCTCCCGCTAAATTACGCACCATTTGCACTTCACTTGGATGGATTAAAAGCAGAGCACAAATTTCGACAGTTCGCCACATTGACAATTTCACTCACTATACTTTACTTTACTTAATTTTAGTGCTTTTTAAATGTTAAGGAGGTTGTAGACTTTCTAACAGGGATTGATCAATTGTTCCACCAAATATCAGCAGAACTGGAGAAGATTCAACCCTTTTTGCAGATTGACCGCTAGATGACGTTCATTCTTAGGTCGTGGACTACATGAGGGAGAGTATTCCTGTATCAGAAGGTTGAGGTAGCAAGATGCAGCAGTACCAGTAGTGGTCATGAAAGTTAACAAAGATAATGTTGATATTATCGAAGATATTGATATTGTGAAAATTTGATAATAAAGTACAAAGAGTCAGTCTCAGTCAAACTCAAATGTGAAAAAAGTGCAACAGTTAATTCACATGATTTAGCTCATAAACAGCATCCAGTACCTTCAGCATCCTGCAGATGGCGATATCACCTCGTCCGGCCAAGAAATTAATCGCGATAGAAAAGATGCTGACTTGTAACGAGTAACGGTCCATTGTAGTTGAGTAAAGAGACATATGCTCAATCAACTAGAGAGTAAAAGTTGTATATACTATATAGTTATATGTCCATTATATATTTATAATATACTTATATTTTTGATACTCAGTACAAGTACAAATAACAAAAAAAGAACTTTACACCACTGAAAAACCAGAGCCAAATCAAACACACCCAAAGCATCTGTTAAAAAGTGGAGAGGTTGTGTGTATTGGCCTTCAAGAGGATTCGTCAAGGTTCTTTTTGTTGTGTGAAAAAATAGAAATAAAGTCACTTTCCAATGTTTGACAATGATAAACATTAAGATGTTAGTTTTCAGATATACTGCTAATAGCCTTTAATTAGTCCATATTACATGGGCCATTTACCCTTTCCCAGATCTAACTAGTTTCTCATTGCTTATGCACTTTGACTGTGGGAGACTCAGAAAAAACCCACGCATGCATGGAGAACTTAAGCCTCGAACCTTCTTTAAGTGAGCGGGCAACAGCGTTACCCACCATCAAAGTTTGAAAACCATTGCTTGGTCTTGGTATTAATGCTTTGAATGCAAAACTAGAAGGGATGTGTTGAGCCCACCAAGGCCCCCAAAATATAAGCTAAACAAGAACAGGTCAGAGGTCACGTGCAACCAAGCAGGTCCCCATAAAACACTCTAGAAACGACTTCAACGTCAGCTAAACTTTGCACCTCGGGCAAAATCAATCATGGCAGCGTTTCCACCGTCTACTGAAAAAGAAGTAAAGCCCAACAGGCTGAAATTCCAAACCGCAAAGTCAGAAGAAAACCTGGCCAATCAGCAGCTGGATGTGTAGATTCTACTGCAAACGTCTGTCTGGAGACGGACTGGAAGTGAGGAGGAATGTTCTGGAGAGCTGCTTCAGATGCTCACAGCCACGCCGGGGTCTCGCCGTGTTAAACCACTTGCCACCAGCGAACGTGCAAAATGCCCACTTGCGTAACAGGAATGTGTTTTGTGGTGTGCTTTCTGAATTCTGGGCCCTCGCTGGACGCTGGCAAAGCTTCTATATTTGTAGAGCTTTCTCAGAGTTCTCCTTGCCATGTATGGAAGTCAAAACACTCGGAACAAACGGAACTCGGAGAGGGGGAGAAAGTCGGAAGAACGTGGTAAAAACATGGTTCTTCTGACTTTGCGCTTTGGAGATGCAACACCAGGGCTGTTCAATCCGTCTCCTGGAGATCCATTGGATCCAGGTACAATTGGTTTTGCAATTGTACTTTTTACTTTTGTACTTTTCTGACCTGGATGGTCAGGTTATGAAGAGATCTCAGGTCTTCTGTTGCTAGAAAGCTCAAATTTTAAATTAGAAAGCTCATTTAGCTCGAATGATGTAATCACATTGGATTATTTTTTTTTTCCCACACAATCCAACTGCAGATTTGCAGCTTCAGGTCAGAATAAAAATAGGTCAAACGGATTTGCAACAAATTTTAAGCAGCTCTGAACTGTTGTTGAATTTGACATTTTACCCGCAAACGCTTTTGTCAAGAGCAGCTAAATCTTGCTGAATTTCAAACCCTTCCTCTAAATCAGTGGTTCTCAAATTTTTTCGGTCACGCCCCCTTATAAACCTATTGGAAAATCTTGCCCCAAATAATTTTTGAACTACTTTTTTTTATTATTTTGTCCTCAACTGTAAATGTTTGCTGTACAGTAATCCCTTGATTATCGCGGTAGATAGGTTCCAAGCCCGACCGCGATAGATGAAAATCTGCGAAGTGGACGCACAACATTTACGTATTTATTTAACACTTATTTAAACTTTTAAAACACTTTTTTCACGTAGTATTCTTTATTAAAGTAATGTTAACAAACATCTCCACGCCGCACGCGCCGTCCCCGCGGAGATATTAATTTTCAGAGTGTTTAAGTACGAGGCGCGAGTACAAGTTTAAGGCTCGTGCGGTGGTCGCGGAGGGACATAGCGATTCGCTTCTCCGCGGTGAGACGCGTCTGGCGGCGGTCCGTCTCGAGCCACTGCGAGCATCCTCCGCCGAGATACGTTCGGGAAAAAATTAATCCGCGAATATACGTAATAAAGAAAACAAATCGGCGAAACACTGAATCCGCGATAGTCGAACCGCGAGGTAGCGAGGAATTACTGTTTATGGTTTGCTGAGTGTCGTCTTCTGGTTTGAAACGGCAGTAAACACACACACAGGGACAGTTTGGGACTCTACTCTCAATATCCTCTTTAATTATCCCATTGTTTCTTTCTTCTTATTTCATCATTAAATATGAACAAGTTACAACACTGTGAAATAAAAAACATCGTGAAATATCCTCCGAATTGATCATCTGCAAAACAGTCTTTGGTGATTTGGGATTTTTTTGGTCAGTTTGTCGGGTCATTAAGGCAAGGCTGAACAAGTTCTGCTCTCCTTCAGGACACACTGCTCCTGGTAACACACACACAGTCCAGCGGCTTTATTTATTTCTCTAGAAACCAATTAGCACGTCAGGCTCAGACGTGTCCCTGAAGGACGCTGCTTCCAGCTGAGATCAAGCAAACTTCTTTAAACAAGCTAATCGACTGCTAAATCCCAGCGTTCACGTTATGTCGAGCGTCACACGTGTACGGAACAGCTTCCAAACACACGCACACACGTCTATTTCTATACATTAAATCTTGTTTGAGACAAAAGAAACAGGCAATAGAAAAAGAGGTTTTGTTGTCCTAGCCACTGTCGTGATCTCTCTTGCTCTTATGGTCGTAGCCAATAGTCTGAACAACGATGGACAATGAACATTTTTCCCCTAATTTTTTAACACAGATAAATAATGGACATTTTTCTTTTTTAAAAACTTTTTCCCCAATTCCCATAGCAACGTTGTGTTGTTCTTGAACTAAGAAAAGCGCTATATGAATAAACTTGAACTTGAACGCTTACTTTTCAGACAAATTTGACTTTTTTTTCATCCTCAAACTTTTTTCGAATATTTTTTTGTTCAACTATAATAAATGGTTCAATTATAGTAGATTACATTATTCAACAGTCAAATCATTAAGCAAAGCGCATGCACAGAATCAGTGAAATGGAGTTAAGCATCTAACCAAAAAAGCCAAAGTGAAATAAAAGTGATAATAAAAGTTGAGCTTCTCAAATCAATGTTGATCTATTTTTTCAACTTGTCTCGATTTTCATAACGTTTTTTAAAGCATATTTTCACTTTCTCCTTTGCATTTCCCACCAAAATTGCCAAAGCAGATTGATTGGACACTTTGTACTCTTAAAAAGCCATTGAAGAATTTTCATGTATGTAGGATTTTAAATAATAAGTGTTACGTAATTTATAAAAAAAATGCTTTACAAACAAAAGTGTTAAATGAAAATTGTAGCATTTAATTATTTATCTTGCAAGCTATGAAGCTAGATAGGTTAGCCTCTAGCAAACGCATACGATACGCGATGCTAGTGATGCTAGTGAAGTCAGGTTTGGTTGATAAGGATCACATAATATTTTCATGGGGCCCGAAATTGCTAGCGGCGCCGCTGCTCCTCTGTGTAGATACCCAGCGTAGTCTCAGTTTGTTTATTTCCGTGTTGACACCGTCTTACCTGCACAGGTGGTTCAGCGAGGACTTCTGGCAGCTCCTCCTGGATTACAGGAGCTGCTGGAGCGGGAACTTCCTCTTTCGGCTGGACCTTCTCCTCAGTCTTTACCTCAGCCTCTTTGAGAAAGGAAGATGGAGCTCAGAAAAAAAGCCAACGGAAAGACCAAGTGACAACACCAACCATAGTCCCACATGTGTTGTGGGGGGGTGAACCAGTATTGAGTTGTGCCACAACATGGATTTTGCAATATCATGTATACTGTCACACATTCGTGAATTAAGATTTTATACGTATATAAACAGAATATTTCTACATGTATATAAACAATTTAATACAGTAGAACATGTTCTGCTCTTCTGGTTACAACATTACAACTTTAAATGACGACACAGAGACATTGCCGTAAAAACGCACATGCAGCGCTGTTTCTGCTTTTTTTTTTTATCAAAGACATTCGTAAACGTTTGTTTCACGCAACGTTCGGATTCAGACTAAACTCTCTCTCTCTCTCTCTCTCTCTCTCTCTCTCTCTCTCTCTCTCTCTCTCTCTCAGTTTTCGAATAAACACCAGGGCTACTACTTTTAAAACACATATTGTATTAAAAATGGCAGACGCTTATCCAGGTTACCTTTTCATCTAATTTCTTTAAATAAAGTTACAATACAGAGTACAAACACTGTAATTAAGGTCTACTTAAATCTAATGTCACCCCCCCCCCTCATACCATGTTATAATACCGATACCGTCTGAACACTAGTAAACATCGTGATACGAACTCTCACTCATATCACCAATCCCTAGACCCACATCAATTTTTTTCCGGGATTATTAGAAACGGACGTGGATTAGACTAAACGAAGAGATCCGAGCATCACGATAATTATTGGACAAAATGTTTTTCTTCATTCTTGTGAAGGGAAAGACTCCTTCACGTTGGGTGGATTTTTGCGCCAATTTCACACGGACGTGTGAAACTACGAGACAGAAACGCTTTGTTTTTAAAAGTTGCCTCAGGTGGTTTGTTTTTAATCCCAACCAGGCGCCAAATTGTGGTCATCCAAAGAAAGCGGTGGATTAATTTGCGTGACGGAAGACTTTGTGGCGCTCGAGCTCAATAAGTAACAAAGAACAAACGAGAAGATTAACACAGTGTTTTTTGACCGTGACTTAAACTCTTTTTTTAAGGAAGGAAGAAACCTTCTGAGATGTTCTTCTGAAGTTACGTTCCTCAAAACAAGAACACAAAGAGGAGTAAAGCTAGTGATTCATTTAGAATTTAACTCCATAAGAACATCTGCAAACCACAGTGAAGCTCGGTTCTTCTGGACCATCCTGAGGAACATGTTCACGGCGCGCTCAAGTTTCCCTGAGCTCTTAACAGCAAGATGTCACACAATACACTCTTATATATAGTGGATATGCATTTGAAGCCATATATAGACGGGCCACGGTGAAGGCCACGTCCAAAGCTCTGGTTTCAGCTGAGGTTGGCACATTCTAAGCCTGGAACTCGTGTGGTGTAAAAGGTCAAGAAACCCTGCTGTTGTGAGGATGCTAACAAGAAACATTCCCACTGCTGCCAGAATAAGTGTGTGGATGTTTCCGGAACGCAATAACTAGTCAGCGCTACTTGACTTTGCAAACTCTGGACTGGATGGCAATGCGTTCCTGGTCAATGTTCTTGGAAAGCGTTGTGCTGATAGACAGACAGACAGATTAAAAATCCCTGGCCACTGCACAAGTCTCGCATCTTCATCCTTAAACGAATTAAACAGGCGGGTGAACTGATAATCTGACAGACAGATGGAGAGGAAAATACAGAGACAGATAAATTTCCTGATTGATAGATAGATAGACAGACAGACAGATAGATATAGATAGATAGAGATGGAATAAAAAGACAAGACCAATTAAAGAAACGACACAAAGGAGAGGAAGCCAAGAGAGAAAGATAAAGAAAACAATAGTGAGAGACAGACAGAGAGTGAGAAAGAAATAATGTAAACAGAGACAGAGAGAGGGATAGAGATACAGAGTGAGAAAGAAATAAAAAAGAGAAAGAGTGAGAGAGATAGGCAGACAATCAGAATGAGATACAGAGATAGAATGAGAAGCGGAGACACATACAGACATACATAAATAAAGAAAAAAAGCATGATAGAGACAGACAGATAGAGAAATAGACAAACAAACAGACAGAGAGATAGACACACAGACACAGAGAGAAAGAGATAAAGAAAAAAGAGAGACAGACTGACAGTCAGAGATACAAATATTTCATTGTAGACTCAGTAAGAGACAGAAATGAAGTATGAGATGCACAGAGAGAGAAATAACGAAAAGAGAGAGAAAGAGAGAGAGAGAGAGAGAGAGAGAGAGAGAGAGAGAGAGAGAGAGAGAGAGAGAGAGAGAGAGAGAGGCGTGCACGTGGGCTCCTTATTTTAGTGTCTTTCAAACTCGGTGTGGTTGTCGAGAGCGTAAACACAATAGTAGTAGAAAGTTGTAGTCGGTGCCGCGTCTCACCTGCACAGGCGCCGGGATGGTTTCAGCATCTTTGACGGGTGTTTCCTCTTTCTTCACCAGTACCGCTTGTGCTTGCGGAGCGGGACTGGGCGCAGGGGCGGGGGCGTGTCGCTCCACCCGGGACTCCCGGTACTCGCTCACCCGCTCGCGCTCCGCTCTCGCCTCGTGCTTCTTCTGATCTTTCTTCGGCGCGGGTTTCTTCGCCAGCAGCGTTGACGCGATTATAATGGCGATAACGGTGAAGAAAAGCGCGGATAGAATAACCGGCGCGTCTATGTTCATGATTGCGCGCTGCTGCTGCTGCTTCTGTTGAGGTGAGAAAGCGACTGACGGTTAGTTGCCGCTGCCTGAGAGTCAGACGCGTATTAGTGAAGACTTCAGCCCGTCCCGTTAGAGAGGCGAATTACTTACTGCAGGGCTTAATGGGTGGGGCTTAATGTCTAGCAACACCTCTGATAGTGTGGTGGGCGGGGCTTGTTACCATTCTAGCGTTAATTCTGAGCGCCTGGTGGGCGGAGCTTGGCCGCAGCCAGCCTCACCTCTGAGTCCAGTGGGCGGAGCCGGACTACATTCAGCAGCACTGCGCCTCCGACTGGACGACCACGTGTGTACAAGTGACACATCTACTTTAATTATTACCGTATAAATAGAAAAAAAGTTTACGATTTGGAAAGATTTATATTTGTATTTGTGTATTACTTCTTCTGAAAACGTATAAAGTTTCTGAAAGCTTGTTCCTTTACATCTTTGCAATTTAATAGATTTCTCGGTTTTAAAGACCAGTTCATGCGAATCAATGAAATACGTAATTAACTAATGACACAAAACATAATAAGCAAAACATGACACACGAAGCCAATATAAATACATAAAACATTTTATTAAACAATAATCAGTCACATGACCCAAGCAACATCAGAATCCCATCCAAACACATCAAAAGCTCCGTGACGCGTCACCTGACCATGGACAAGAGCCAATCAAAACGCTCGAAATAATTTCCTGAGCGTCACCATTCAGCGATCTCCACACAAACCGATGCTTCATGAATGAAATCTCACAAGAAACCGTATGATAAACACGACGATCAGATCCAACGCCACAATAGAAAAAAAAAATAGGCACTTTTTCATCCCTTTAAGTATGTTTCCTACACAATGATATTTCATTAGCACTTCCTTATAACATCAACAGCATCATAGCCCTAAAGAAACGTCCTCTTAAGCAAGCATAATCATCAAACGTCTTTAGCTCCCCTTAGCATAAATGAGCATCAGTGACCCCTAGTGTTAAACTCAGACCGCACGGGTGATTGTGCTATTAACCGAGTGACATGGGACGGCGTACAGATGTTAAAACAATTCTTAAAAGCAGCAGTGCAAACCGTAGAGCTAAAGACACGCAGAACAGCATGAGTCGAGGTTCAAACTCTGGTCAGATGTTGGCGTTTGGACAGGAGATGCCCATCCTGAAGGCAAGAGGAGAAGGGTTCGTCTATATTTGGGTATTCTGTAGTCGCGCAGTCGGGCAGATAAGTCAGGACTGAGTCTGTTATCGCGGCCCAGAGGAGAGCAGCGAGCTCTTATCTACTGGGTCTCCTGAGGCAGAGAGAGAGAGAGAGAGAGAGAGAGAGTGCAGGAGACCCTTATGGCTGTGACTTCCTGCTCCGTGATCGGCGTCACCGGGAGGAGCTGCGTTCTTTGCTCGCGCAGTCGTCCTGGCTCGTGATGCCGCCGTTTCCCATCATGCCACAGGTTTTCCTCTTTTTCCTGCGATGGGTCGTGGCGTCGGCTTCAGAACCCGAATCGGCCTGGAGGAAAACAGACGAAGCAGTTTGTTAACGCTTTGTAAGTTTGTAAATTCTAAATGATCAAGTGTATTGAATTTAAAGACTTGAATAAAACTCTCAAATTGAAATAAATCGACTGGTCTGGAAAAGAATTGGTCTGTTTAAAATTCAGTGCAAGTATTAAGTTTATTTTTATTTAAATATAGTATTTACACACTTTTTTTTTTGTTTCACTTGACAAAGCTATTAATCTAAAGCGGACAACATATATTATATATCATAGGGACAATTATTATATATATTATAGTTGATTTATAAAGTGCATTTCCCAGCCGCTATGTTTTTTTACTTCATACTTTATAAACTTTTCGTACGTATTATGCAGTATCAGTATAGTAACAATAAAGAATCTTAAACAACAAAAAAGCAGACATAAATAAAGCTCTTTGCAGGGTGAAGCGAGATGTGTAGTCTGCTCGGCCCAAACTTAGAACGCAAACCAAAGTTTATATTTAGAAAAATTCCAATTTTTTTAAACCAAAAAACCCTGTACATATAAACCAATGAGTGGCACAAGATTATGATGAGAAGTTTGAGGGGGGAAGTACAGAATTTGCACATTTTGCTATTAAAATATTTGCTATAAAAATTCCACAATTGAGTGTATTTGAACAATGAACATTTTTCTTTTTTAAAGACCATTTTTTCCGTAATTTCGCATAGCAGCTTTGCATTGGTCAGGGACTAAGAAAAGGTCTATATAAATACCGTCTAATTTCCTTAGAAAGATTTTTAGCATCAACATTACAATTAACCTGAATATGGATTAACACATGTGTATGTGGCTTTATTTACCTCAGAACCAGAATCGCTGGAACTAGAGGAAGAGGAGGAGGAAGAGTCACTGGAACTGTCAGAGGCGATGCCTGTCGACTCCTGAAGATCCACTTTATCTGCAAGCGCGGCCATGTCAGGCCTCTCCTGCTTCAGAATCCTGATCACACAGACAGGTTAGAAAACTTCCACCAGCTATACATTTACTAGTGCTGTCAAACCATTCATTATTTTAAACTAATGAAATCGCACTTCCCTGACCAAATTCATTGCGATTATTTACGATTATTCACAATTAAATGACTGAAACTTGTAATATTGAATATTGAGGTGTAATATGTCAATTAATGTAAACTCAACACTAAATAAACGTTTAAATACTGTAATATAACTCTTAGTGTCAAGTTATAGTCTAATATAACTTATATTTGTTCAAATTGCAATATATTTTCTTTGTTTTTTTAACATTCCTAGGTCGAGTCGCACCTTTATCAAGAACACACGAAAAAGTTAATTTTGGTCTTACATATAAGTGTTATACATCAATTTAAAGTTTGAAGTGCCTATTTTTTAGGTTACAATCTTAATAAAAACAAGACGCTGTGTTTTTTGTAAAAATATTAATTAAAAAACTAAAGCGTGAAGCGTGTTTTGCATTCTCTTGCAACAAACAAACTTTAATACTTCTCACTCGAACATGAAACATATGTCTACATTAGGCTTAAAATGTCTGTTTTTTAACTGTAAAAGAAAATAAACACAGTATTGTCTGTTCGTCTAATCCGCATGAATCTAAAGTGGCGGCCTTTTGAACAGAGATTTGATCCGACTGAGAATTCTGACAAGCAAGTTATTTGCAATTGAAAAGGAACTGCGTCTGTAAAGCTTGGTGAGCAGGAAAAAGCAGGTTGAGTCTCGTGTGCGGATTCTGAAGATGAGTTTTAATAAGTCCATTTAGCGAAGACGAGGTCATGACGAGAACTTTGCGGATGGAGACGAGATTGCACAGATCCAAACCAGATAATACAAACAGAGACATTGTTTCATTTTACACAATTATTCTCAATATTTTATCATTTATAAAAAAACATGTTGGATGAATTTACAAAATCATGGCATGGATTACATGTATAATGCGGCTCAGCTAACCAAACGGCTCTAGGCACTGATTCATTTTGCAAATCGCGGTACCAGTGTAGTGTTGAAATTGTCATCATGCGTCTTCAATCTTTTTAAATAAATCATAAAAAAAACTGCTCTTACCGGTACCACTTCCTGGAGAGTTTGGGTCGTCCGCGCACCGTCTTGTGCCACACGATGGGGAAGTTGGTGGCGCTGGCAAAGTTCTGAGTCACGGCAATCGTGGTGTCGAGGTTGAGGACGACATGCCACCATCCACCTAACAGAACACACCCTGACGTTTAGTTTGTGTGTCGCTTGATCATTGTACATTAATGAGAACCGTAGAGTAATGAGAGCTGTGTGGTTAATGGAGGTCGCTTCTCCAACTCGGATGTGGCTCGTTTTTGTATTTGTACTGTCTTGTATTTCAGGTTTGTTTTATAGGACACTTTATTTTTATTGAGTTACTCTACTGAGAGACTTTATACTCCTTTTTTACCCTTCTTTACACTGACACTTTATCCCCAGCTACAGCGTTTGATTTTTGCATTTCTATTCAATATTTTTTTCCTAATGTTTGATTATTGCACCTTTTATATCTTGTTTGTTTTATCTTTTTTTTCCCCCTTTATTTTTTATTGTGTTTTATGCCTTGCTTATTTATCATCTTTTTACTGCATCTGCTCCTCCCAAGTTTGAATGCTGGACGATCTGGAAAATACATTTCACTACTTGTCGTACCAAGTAAAGATTTTTCTGTATTTTATTCATTATTTATATTTATTTTTACTGAATGTTTTTCTTTTTGTGTTATTTCTTTTTCTTTTTGTTTTTTATTGTATTTTATGGCTTATTTATCCTCTCAACTGCATCCCCTCTACCCAAAACTCCAAGTTTAAATGCTGGATGATCTGGAAAACACATTTCACTACATGTTGTACCAAGTATAGTTTTTATTTTGTGTTTTATTCATAGTTTTTTTTTTTGTATTTTATTCATATTTTATTTGAATTTTGACTGTATTTTTTTTTTCTTTTCATGTTATTTTTAAAATCTTTTTTACTGTATTTTTATTGTATTTAATTGCTCGCTTATTTAACCTCTTAACTGTCCCCTCCCCCCAAAACCTCAAGTTTAAATTAGAAATGCTGGACGATCTAGAAAATACATTTCACTACATGTCGTACTGTGTTTAACGTGTATGTGACGAATAAAATGTGAACTTGAAAAATGTTTACTTGGTGTTGAGCTGACCTGGCACAAACACCGTCTCCCCGGGATGCTGCAGGATCTCCAGCGGCCGGAACTCGGCGGGCCAGGTGGGCTGCTGAGTGCGCGGGTAGATCACGCCGAACCAGGTGATGGCCTCGTCCTGCTGGTTGCCACCATCTTCTCGGGTCACCTTGATGAGCTCCCGCGGCGTGTGTGTGGGGAAGAGACACCAGCGCTTGTGGCCCTGCACCAGGGCGTTCCAGGCGCTCGTGCCCAGCGGGTCGATGTGGATCCCGGTTCCTGAGCGAGCAGGGCCCATCACAAACCACCTGTGCGGGAACACAACATGAAGAGGTCCGCTAACTTGACAAAATCCGATTACAGGATTCAGATTACATTTTATTTCCTATTAGAATTTTCATGGCTCTAAAACAGAGATCATTTGATGAATGAAAAGCAGACTGCCCTTTTATTGAGAATAGTAATGTTACAAAGTTGTCTATTTATATACAGAATAGGCAACAGGTGACCATGTAAAAACAAGTATTTTTTTTTTTGGTTTATTGTTAGTTTCTGCATTAATAATACTTTAAAAATAGTTGTGATTTAGTGCATAATATTTGTATAACACTTTCTCTTTTCTTGCCAGTGTTTTTTTTTCATTCAGTGTATTTACATTTGAAGTATTATAAATAATATTATTATAGTATTATAAAAATATCCAGAAAGAATCCACACTTTACTTTACTTTACAACAAAGGTGTCCAACAACAGACGACCAATCAAAGTTTTAAAAAAGCAACGCAGTGTGAAAAAACTCGAACCGCCATCACAAATGCCGTCACACGCTTTTTAGTCAAAGACTTAATGCAAGATTGCCAGTTAACACCAGGTTTTTATTCTACTGGTGTTTACACTACTAGACAGTTTTAGCCCAGATTAAACAAAATTTGATTAAAAACATATTGCCTGTTTATTTTAGTATGAGGATTCATTTTGGTAATCAGTAGTTTTACTTGTCAGACAGTTTTGTGTTTTCCTATATAGGAATATGTAATATCGCAAGCAATATCGTTATCGCAATATTCAACAGCAAAATCGCATATTTTCTCAATATCGTGAAGCCCTTTATATCAGAATAAAAACAAAAACTCAAATTCAGACAGTACGGATTTTTCTGATTCCTTGCTCTGATTGGTCAAATCGAAACAATCGCAAAGCAGATCTTCACTGTCGCTGTCCCCGCGCACTTCCTAAAACTTTAACTGTTTGAAAGATTTTGCAGAAATAAAAAGGGTTATAATATATGTACAGGATTTTTTTCAATCATTACTTTTATTACACTACATTTTTTTCCTTACATTCATTTCAATTTGAAGCAAAGAGTAATACGTGTTATTCTACTGCATTTATTCTATTCTACTCTATATTACAGTTTGACTACCAGATGTTCAGAGTTGAAACTTTAAAAGAAAAAATAATTACAGAATTGTGGCAGAATCGTGATCTTTACTCCAGGCAAAATAAATGTGAATCTCCTTTTATCCAGAATCGTGCAACTCTAGATGTGGGTGAAGTTTAACGTGAGAAACTCTGCATTTCTGCCCTTTCTGCGTAACTTAGGCGAGGTCACAAAAAAAAATCAGTGATGGAAATCACAATCAATGAATTCAGCTATCGATTATCATTGATCAATTGATGCAGCACACACACACACACACACACACACACACACACACACACATAAATTGACCACATGAAACGGATGGAATAAAAAAGCCTGTTTCACCTGTAGGGCGGGCGACGCTTCTCCCCGGCGAACTGAAAGAGATCGTCTCTGAAGAACACAGGCACCTGGTAGTCCTCCAGAAGCTTCCGGCGCTTGGCGTGCTCGCCGTAGCTGCTGTCGAATATGTACAGCGGGCTGTCGTCCCGAGTGGATTCCAGATACTCCACGTAATACTTCATCTTCATTTTGACCGAGTAGCCGTCATTGTCCTCGCCACACTTGAATTTTTGGTTGCGGTATTTGCGCTTCAGTCGCTCCAGCGTCCACTTTTCCCGCCCAGGCCACGAGTCTTGGCAGTTGAGCAGAACCACGGGCTTATACGGCTTCTCGAAGCGCTTTATGAACTCATCGGGGCTGAGACGCAGGCCGTCCACTCGCTCCACGTTGTCCTGCACACACACACACACACACACACAGCAGTGAAAGAGATGAAAACACACGCTCACTGAACCCATGTGACTTGAGATTATTACACCACACTGCCTGTGTTCTACCCTAATTCAGTAGTTTACCATCACATTCAAACAAAACACTGATAGTAATTTAGCTAAATCTCAACAAGGAATAGTAATTTATTATTACTGGTACTTCGTTTATAAAACTAATGTTTCATTTAAGCGCATGGTGCTTTCAATAAACTGTCCAGATCTGCACTCTGGAATACTAAATGTATAAAAAGTCATTACATTTATGGATTTAACGGACTACGACTTGTGTGTCAAACTCAAGGCCCGAGGAGGGACAGATGTGGCCCGCGAGAACTTAAAAGTTTTAATGTCTATAAATAAAAAACAAAAACTAAATTAAGAGCGTGGTTTGACCAAAAACTTTCCTACAGTGCTTTACGACGAGCTAAGTATGCTAAAGCTAGCCTTCAAAAAAAGCAACAAATTGCACATAATTGCAAGACGAACAGTTAAACCATGTGTAATTTAATGATTGCCCTTACATTTTGTTTTGTGTTAATCATTTTCAGAACATGATTAATTGATAGTAGATAGAGAATCCACTATGTGGATCAAGAACAGGAAGCATCGCCTTCATCAAAAACTAAGCAAAAAAAACTTGACCAATATAGTTGTGAACTGAGTCCACCTTTATGTTGGTATTTTAAGTTAATTACATATTTATAAGTAGGTGCTGTTGTAATTATTTAATGTTTAAAACCATCAGTTGGATGCAAGGCTTTTTTTGTAAAATGCTACATGTGGCATACATGTTCTTTGCAGCTCAGTTTTATTATTCACTTGGACAGTTTGATCCTTCATTAATTGAGATATGATGATAAAATGTAAAAGGATCAATGTTAAAAGCAAACAGACACCCCTGGACAACAAACTAGAAAACTGACGTGCGTGTAATTAGAGCTCAACAAGGCATCGCTTACGGTAATTATTTATAACATACATCACATTACAAACAGACATAAACTTTAAATACTGAAAGGCTTTGAGGAACAACCAAAAACGATATGGATCAGCACAAGGTAAACAAACTTTTAGAGTTACAGGTGGGTCGGCGGACTTTCCTCGCCAGGGAAGTAAAGTGCGTACGTGCGCGGGAGCGCGTGCACAGCGGCCGGCGAGTCTGAGTCTGAACCCGCACGCGTGACGTGACGTGACCGCACCGATCCCGCACGCACAGATTCCCGCGTCAGCAGCGTCACGTTACCTTCACGGTTCGGTGTGACAGGTCGAAGCTCTCGCAGTAGTCGTGCCTGGTCCAGTCGCTCGAGTCCTTCAGCTCAGGTCTGGCGCTTCGCTTCGCTTCTTTAATCCGTTTCTTACTTTTGTGGTTCATTTCTTGAGCGAGTTTGTAGACTGAACCCCTTTAGCCCGTTAGCTAACAACAGTGCACAAGAAGTCTTTAAACACCGGCGTGAAGGCGACGTCGTGGGCACTTTGCTGGAGAACTTAAAGAAACCCAATGCTGCTCATCTCACGCGCGGGACGGTCGATATTGTAAACGGTGTAATTGTAAACTGAAGTTAGATAACCTGTCGGCAGCAAGCTTCTTGCATGCCTCGTGGCGCAACCCAACGGACTGCTGCTTTGCCCCGCCCCTTTGAGACGTTTCGATCACCTGATTGGCCGACATGTCACGCAGCATCCAATTAGCCGTGTGCCTGCGAAGAACCCGCCTAAACGCTGCGTTGTCATTGGCTGAGCAGTGAATAAACCCGGAATTATTTCGGACGCGTATATAAATTCAGAAGCGCATCATCATGAGTGAACCTGACCGAACTCTGAAAGAAAAGACTTTCACATTCGGGAGCAGTGAACAGTCATTAACCGTTTCTATCCCTGAGGTAGAAATTAGTTGTCCATTCAACATTTGTATATTTCCTAGGTCTCTTATTAACCACAACATGATCCTGTTTTCTTGAAGGTTCTGGATCCCCAGTATGGCATGTATGTGTGGCCCAGTGCTGTGGTTCTGGCCCAGTATGTGTGGAAGGCGAGAGAGGAACTACAACACAAGACTGTTCTTGAGGTTTCAGCATCTACAACCCTCAACTATCATCACTACTGTACCTGGTCCTATAGGGTTCAAATACACGTTTGGGAACCTAGTTTACATTTTAGCAGACACAGCTGAACATTGATGGAAGTAAAAGTTAAATGAAAGTACCTAACAAGATCAGAATTATATTTTACATGATCAAATGGGGATTCATGTCTGCTAATGCTGTCAAGATTAGAGGTCTGTATTACAATCTTTGCATTTTGAAGGTGTCGGGAGAGGTTAGGGTCAGAGTTCTGTGTTCAGTCCGTTTAAGTTCTATTGCACCCAAGTTGTAAACCATATTTTAATAGCTCTTGCTTTATGCCCTGACACTGCCTGAACATGCAAGCATTAAATCAGAATAATTTTCCATTTCACAGATTTAATGAATCCAGAACTTTATTTTGTATTTTAGTTATGTTTATTCAGTTCTGGAGGGTTATATTATCTAACTACACTTGCGTTCGTTTCAGCTGGGCTCGGGAGTGAGTTTGCCTGGAGTGGTTGCAGCAAAGTGTGGAGCTCGAGTGATTTTGTCAGACAATGGAAACGAGCCGCTGTGCCTGAAGAACTGTCAACGCTCCTGCCACGTCAATCATCTCCATCACGTAACCGTAATCGCACTCACATGGGGAGAAGTGTCCCCGCAGCTCCTCTCTCTACCGGCCGTGGATGTTATCCTGGGATCAGACGTCTTCTACGAGCCTGAAGGTGAGTGGAGATTAACCATGATATTTACACCACAGTCTCTTGAGAAGTTGGTGGGTTTACTCTGCAGACTTTGAAGACGTTCTTGTGACCGTTGCTTTTATTGCAAGGCGGAATCCGAAGGTTCAGTTCTGGACGACGTATCAGGAACGAAGGCGAGTGATTCAGTGTTTTAAAACAGGCTCTCGGCTTCTCAACAACACAATAACTTGCGTAGGTTCATCAGTAAGGTAAATTATTAGCATTGGAATTCTGTAAACAATTCTGCTTTTATTTAGGGATGTGCCAAAATGAAAATTCTTGGCCGAAACCCCCCCCAAAAAAGAAAAAAAAACCTGGCCAAAAACCGAAAATGCACTTTGGTGGAAATTTTTCGGTGGCTGAATATTCGATGCATCCCTCCTTTAATTAAACATGATTATTTCTTCAACATCATCATAAACCTCAAAGAATCTGAGGGTGTACAACCCTTAAAATCACATCTGCACAATATAAAATGCTTCTTTTTTCATATGTAGGAGTTGTTAAATGATAAATGTTGTAATCTGTTGTATTTTTGAATTGGAATAATATATTGCTTGTTTGATTGCAGTGCGGACTGGTCGATCGATGCCTTGTTGCAAAAGTGGGAGCTGAAATGCACCAACGTTCCACTGGAAGCATTTGACGCAGACCAAACCCACCTGGCCGGATCCACACTGCCGGGGAATCACACCATACAAATGATGATCATATCAAGAACAGACGCCTGAATCAACCATTGCCGAAAATGACAAACTGACAGAAAAGTGTTGAATAATTCCATTTATTAACAGCCAGATGGAGAAAGTGTTTGATTCGACCAAGTCAGAGATGTCAAAACTAGCGATGTAAAGATCTTGATCGGCCACACCTGCAATCTGAAGAAAACTGGAAACAGCCAAGCACTGCAACACTGGATCTTAACAGCTAACCAGCAAAACAACAGCTAGACAACTGCGCCTAGTGCACAAAAAATACACAAGACATGGAGAGTTAGAATCACACACAGTCCAAAAAAAGCTGCAACGCAAGCATATCGGGAACCGGTGGATTTATCAAAAGCCGTAAATAAAAATGACGCATCAGTTTATTACGAACAAAAAAAAGCCAATTAAACAGACGAGAACTGTCTAACATCGCAGAAGCTTTACCTCTTTATCTCAACTGTGACCTTCGTCCTACTCGTGAATTATAAAACAAAACCTCATTGAAAGTAAGAACAATTTTGTCAATGTTTGTGAACTACAAAAAAAGAAAAACACCAGCACAATTCAGCAAAAGTGTGTCAGTCATAATGACCTTTATTCCTTTATGGGTTTTGTGTGGCTTTCAGGATTCTCAACCTGTTCTTCAGTCTCCAGAGACGACGTACGTGTGTAATCCACCTGAGGAGATAGAAAACAGCAGTGAGATGCCAAACTAGTCCGCAAACTTGTTGGAAACACGTCCCTAAAGACTATTAGCGTTTTTGTGTGGGTTAAACGCTCATTTTGTATTTTTATCCGTTGTACATTTAGTTTTTCGGATTGGAGGGCCAAAATTATACCGGACTTTAATGAAATATTTTATAGACCGTTTAAACAGAACAATACAGATGTCAAGAAATGTTTTGTCTTTGTTGTTTATTATGCATTTCGTTTAAATATGGAGTTTCCCCGAAAAAAAGAGCTCAAAATAAACATACGGCCTGGTTTATCTACAAATTAGATTTCTTTTTCATGCATGTAAATCTTCTAAAGTTCCTGGAAAAAACTATTTGATCACTAATCATTTGTGCTGCGATGTTTTATACCAGTCTGATTGAAATTGGTTGAAAAACAATTTGTGAAAAATTGAGTGGTTTTAATATCAAGTTTGCGAGTGTCACCTGCCTCAAGTAGTTTGGCGCCACCTTGTGTGAGGCACTTGCACAACACCCAAATCTGCACTAAAAATACGAACTGCATCTAATAAAGCGCAGAAAATTTTACAATTACAAACTTTTCAGTCATTAGGTGCGCTTAATCGAATTGGTAAATGATCTTCACGGAGGAACAGGCCCACACGGTTCTGAAAACTTGCTCTTATTGTCAGGGAAACATGGCAGATGTTCTCCTACAAATGAAGTGTTTAATCCATACAATTATGCCGGATGTGATTCTTCCGAGACGTCTGCAAATTGAAGCATCTGACGATTTTTTAATGCTTTGGCCATTGTGTGGCCATTGTCCGCAGACGTACCTCAGCACCACCAAAACACCCTTCAGCTGCCAAGCAAGCCCACCAGGAGCAGCTAGCTGGATGCCACACAGCTCTACCAGCTCAAACTGCACCACACCACTCATTTACTTTGCCATTCTGGATTCAGCAGCTTGGAGGAAACAATTCCACATTGAGTTCAGCAGTGTTGTCAAAGCAGATCTCCCCTCAGGTTACATCCGTCTAACATCCCCGGACCACCTTCCCAAGCCTGTGGGCTGCGTGCACAAGACTGGCGCATCAGATCGTGTTGGTAAGGGTAATTATTTGGATGTTTTAGATCGATTCTTCAAATGGTCTTAATGATGGAAGCAACTCAATATCCGTATATAGTAGTATATACACACATTGTGATTTGCGTGTACAGTTTAATGGATTTTTTTAACAACTACTCTCTGAACTAAGGTTTAAAATTGGTGCAATATGCCTACTAACGAATTTAGCTCTAATATAATATTTAATAATAATTGGGCAAATAAAAAAAAATATTGGATGGATGAATGGATAGATTCATCATTAATTGTCATATACACATTATACATGGTACAACATGCAATTGAATGTATTTTTACAGATATATAGATGGATATATTAAATTATTAAATTTATTATAATATTTTACACATTTCTAAAATTGTGTAGAACCAAATGTATTATGAAAATGGAGAAATTAAGTCTACTGAAGACCAACCACATGGAAGGTTTCCATGCACACACTTTAAACCAGACGTCTTGTGCAGACAGCCCAGACTGACTTTACAACTCTTGACTTTTTTACTTAAAGACCTGGAGTTAAGGACGAGCGTTTCTTTTGCTCATCATAAACATTTCTTATGAACTCTTACACGTTACCAAATGCTGTAGCTGTCAGGGTTTCTTACCGCTTAGGTTGGTGTGGGTCCATCTTCTCCAGCAGACTTCACCGGGCTTTTAGACCTGGATTTGGATTCTTGTTTATTCACCGGAGTGCGGCTTCTGGAACGAGACTTGGATTTGGATCTTGACCTTGACCTCGACCTGGATGGAGACTTGGACTTCCTCTTGCGTGGAGTGTGGGACTTGGAGCGAGACCGGGAGCGGGAATAAGAGCGAGACCTGCTGTAGGAACGAGAGCGGCTCCTGCTCCTGGAACGGCTTCGCCTCCGTCGTCTCGGACTGGGACCAGAGCAAGAAAACGCACATTTGGTGTTTTTGTGACAAGATGAAAGTAAAAAAATTTGGAGGGATGACAGTTACTAAAGCTACTACACAGACCACGCTGACCATTTGTAGGACATGGACAGATTAAAAAAACATTGTGACATCTCAGAGTAACAACAATATGTTACAACACGTTCAATTATGAATTTGTCATGATATACGTCACTTCACATTTCGACTGCAAATTAATTTTTCAAACTTAAAAGCGGACATTTCTAGAATAACTACAAAATTCATGTCTACATACAGCCGCAAGCAGTGAACAATAGGGTTCTGGACACAAGCGCACCAGGTTCACCAATGAAACTACTATTTTTATTGATTATAATAATAATAATAATAATAATAATAAAAACAATAAAACCTTTAATAGTCCCTCCGTGGGGATTTTTTTTTCTCTGCATTTGACCCATCTGATCAGACTCGGAACTCGGAGCAGTGGGCAGTCACAAGGTGCGGGGGAAATGAACAGTTGTCAGAAGTGGCATTATTGATTCACTCTCACATGGTTTGATGAACAATTAAAGCAGTTGTTTAAATGGCTAAATGGAGTAAACATTACACTAAACATTACACTGCCACTAAACATTTAATCTTTAATTTCTCTTCATCAAATATTAAACGGTTGTATCCACGTAAGGTTGCGCAAATGTGTATTCTTAGTATACCTCACCTGGGAATGAAAAAAGCGAAACGCGTCTTGGTTTCCATGGAAACGGAAACGCTTTTTTGTTGGGTAACGGTGGTTTTTACTTCACGCATCCGTAATCATCATATTACAAATTACAACGAACAACTAAAACGTGTGCGCTCCGAGACAGTTAAAACTGCAAAAAGCGCCTTACAAATGATCAGAACTTAATAAACCGATGAGATTGAGTAACATCATGTGCTTAGTCGTTTAACGATGGTCTGTACAGTCAGTAATAGTAATAGAGACTACGCCAATGGGAAATATTGCTAGTAACAACAATCCTGATTTATTAAGTACAACTGCTGCTTTTTTAAGTTTTACCTGCGACTTCGGCGGCTGTGTCTCCTCGAGGATCCTCCTCCGCCGCCGCCGCGTCTCCCGCCGTAGTAGGAGTCAGGCGGCCTGCCGTAGCGCGCCATCTGCACACGCAGCTCCCTGCCGTCCAGGATCGCGCCGTCCATCGCGTCCATCGCATCCTCCGCGTCCCTCTTGTCGTGAAAGCGCACGAAAGCGAACCCGCGGCTTTCCTTCGAGTATCGATCTCGGGGGATATAGACGTCGCCGACGCGGCCGTACTTTTCAAAGACGCGGCGCAGCGTCTCCGGCGAGGTGCGATAAGTTAAATTGTCGACTTTTAACGAAGTCATGCCCTCCACGTCGGGCGGTGGTCTGCCGTAACTCATCTTCAACTCACGCGTTTGGTGTCCACAATATTTCGGCAAAAAATAACGAGGAGCGATGTGTTATTAAAAAACTCGGCCAGCGCGAGCTAGCTGTAAACACTGTTTGCACGTCACGTGACCCAATGCCCCCACCGCCACGGTCGTCATCGCAACAAAGATCTCGTGCGCATATACTTCCGTGTTTGGCATTATTGTTATAAGCTAATAATAAAGCTATAATCATTGTGTTGATTGTGTTGATCAGGGAATGATTTGTATACATTCCCTACTTGTTTAATAAAATATAAATGATAGCTTGTAAAAGTATAAGTGATTACGTGATGAAGACCTATTTGTTTTCCTGGTAGATTAAAATATATCATCCCCATAACTGTATGTACATGTCACGTGCATACGTGTGATCTAAAATGTATTTACTTTGTTTTCGTGTTTTTTTCTACAATCAGCTCACTTTTTCCCTTTGCTTTTCCATTATCCCTGGCTGTGTTTTTGCATATTACAGTACAGACGGTGTTGTCTCCTTCACGTTTAGCAAAAAACAATTACGTATACAGTGACATTTATTTTTGTTCCGTCTTCATTTGAACTTAAAACTACATCACCCAACAAACATCCAATTCTTAATCGCGACAATGACGCAACAATCAGCTGACAGAAGTCACATGACTGCCATTTTCTGAGGCGAACGCACGAAGCCTGGTCAGGAAGTAGCGCCCTGGAATATTTCTTTTTAAAATGTCTATATCCGAAGCGACTTAAATGAGGAGTGTGTCGCATTATGAATTAGCCGATTAGCACCTTCATCTTGTCGGTAAGTTAATTCAGCACAAGTCGTCATTCAATGCTTTGGGAATATGTGTGTACTCGGTGTGTGTGACGTGTCTGTGCATTAAAGTCTCTTATTCTAATTATAAACGGGCTTGTTTATAGCTCGAGCTCGTGGTTTTCTAGAGCAAACGTATTTAAGAGATACTTGTATGTATTTTATAAAGATAACTAGTCCTTGACGATGATTTTGTGTGCTTTTTCAAGTTGTCAATAGTTGTCAAACCCTGCGCCAGCATGAGTCCCGAGGGAAAGGCGCTGCTCAACATCATCGTCCTGGGCCTGGGCTTCATGGTCATGTTTACAGCCTTCGGGGCGTGTGGGAACATTGAAGTAGGTTGCGATTTAGCATGTTGAAACCTTGAATTTGCATTGTCGGACTTAAGGCTCAGATTTCTGGTCGTGGTCTGGCCAAATGCTCATATTGATTTTTTTTTCCCCACAGCAAACTGTAATCAAAAGCTTCAACAGCACAGAATTCCATGGCAGCGGCTACACGAGGTATTAAACTCCCTTGATTTCAGTCATAGTAACTGTGAAGATTGAATTTACAATAGCACTATTAGTAGCTTTTGTGGTCCAGTGGTAGGGAGTTGCAGGGAGAATCCCGGTCTGGAGTGTCCTTGAGCAAGACCACCAGATGCCTCCTGACACGACAGCTGCCCACTGCTCCGGGTTTTTGTGTGTGTAATTTCCATATGGTCCCTAGTGGCCATATTCAACAGTTTAAGTTCAAAAGTTTTCATTTGTACCCTTTCACATGTTCCCTTGTACAATGAAATTCGTATAATGCTTCTCCGCAAAGAATGCCATAAAATAAAAATTATACACAAAAAATAAAAACATGCCAAAAAATACACATTTTTGCTATGTACAGAATCGACGGTATGGATTAAAAATACAGTACAACATGCAAGATATATTGACAAACTTGCTCACTTTAGTGTGCTTTATATGTTAAAGTGTGTAAAAGAGCCAAACACAAAGTCCTTATCATTCTATGTAAATTGGGTTATTCGAGGCAGACAAGTGTCATTTCCTGTGAGTTATGGTGGGCTTTCGATCATCTGATGTGTGTGACTTTGATGGTCTGTTTTTTGCATATCTCAGCTCCAGTAGCATAACAAAGGATCTTTTTGCAAAGAAAACAGAACTTGGGAAACTAAGTGATTGCGTCATGTGATTTCTTTAATCAAGTTGACTTTCAGCACTGGAAAACAAGGCTTTTTAAGTACAATTTACTGCTATTATATACATATAATTGGATCAAATTAACGTACAGTACATTTTACTGAAGATAACATGTTTGTGTAAAATGTACGAGTATTTTATTAAGTAACTTGTACAACTTGACCCCCCCCCTTTTTTTTGTGCTTATACTTGTTTGACAACATACACGGAAAAAATAATTATTTTAAAGATTTGCATGAAATCTTTTATGTAAAATGTACTGCTATGATTCTAGTAAATGAACTTAACTTAAATTTATATTAGTAAAATGTATCTGAAAATGGTGTGAATAATTTTACAAGGGTTTTTTTAACACTTATTGTATTAATTATGTATTAAGTACTTTTAAGGACATTTATTTTGGAATTTTTTGCACTGTGGATGTTTTTTTTAAGCATGTACATTTTTTTAATTTGTTGAGTTTATGTTTTCCATATCTCTTCCAGCATGGCAATCATCTACGCTGTGTTTTCGGCCTCGAACCTCATCGCTCCCTCGGTCATCGCTGTCATCGGGCCTCAGCTTTCCTTGTTTTTCAGTGGACTTGTTTACAGGTAAGAGAGTCTTTATGTCAAACTTTTCATTTTCTGATTGATTATGTTTTGAAAAACCTTTGACTGGTTGTTTTTCAGCGCGTATATTGCTGTCTTCATTCATCCATACACCTGGTCATTTTACACGTTTTCTGTGTTGCTGGGAGTCGCAGCGGCAGGTGTGTGACACGTTTGCTCAGAAACGTAGTGAAACACAGCGTGTGGAGACAAACATATATTTATGCTCTCACTATGTGTGTGTGGCAGTGCTGTGGACGGCTCAGGGAAACCTGCTCACCATTAACTCCAAAGACTCCACCATCGGTAGAAACAGTGGAATATTTTGGGCCTTGATGCAGTTTAGGTACATTTTATATATTTTTTACATATATTTTACATACTATTTTTTTAATCAATAAAATAGACTATACATTTATTTTATTCATACATGGGTTTAAAGTATAGACATGCAAGTTTCATAATTCATTTTTTTTTTCAGCTTATTCTTTGGCAACCTGTACATATATCTTGCCTGGCATGGAAAGAGTCACATAACAGGTGAGAATGAGGGCATATTAAAAAAAATGGGAGTATGAGCTGCTATAATAATCTTGTGTTTTACATTTAAATAGGTATAGGTCAATAATCTGCAATTGAGCTTATGTAGTACACACACTACATATGTGTGTGTGCTTACATATATTTATATGTTATTTTTAACACAGCATTTCTGATCTTACTTTTTTTTCTGTGTTCAAAAGATGTTCATATTTTTTTTTTCTTTTTTTAAAAACATTTTTGAAATATTTTTAAAACAATGATTTTTGTAGATGGGCTAATAATTATGTCCTCAACTGTAAATAGTGTGTATGTTTGTGTGTGTATTTATACGTTCTGTGTTCAAAAGCTGTGTTAATTTTTAATTTTTATTTTAGGTTGTGTGTGTTTGTGTTTGTGTTTGTGTGTGTGTGTGTTTTGGCTGCTCTACAATTGCTTCATTATATAATTGAGCTAAACAACATTTTCTGATTCCAGATAAGGACCGGCAAACGGTTTTCATCACTCTGACGGTCATCAGTCTGGTCGGCACCTTCCTCTTTTTTCTGATCCAGAGGCCGGATCCAGATCCCGCACCTTCTGATGCTTCTGAGTCACTCCTGCCCCCAGACATCTCTGACAGTGGCTCAGTGGTGTAAGTGTGTCTCTTTACTCACGTCTGCACATCACACACTCTTTTTGTTCTTTTTCTGAATCCCATTGTGTATTTTTGCACTAATGTCTAATTTTAGTTTTCTTTTTAAGGGCAACTCGAGGTCTGGGATCGCAGGCATGGGATGCATTCAGTAAGTACGACAGATAAACATATATAAATATAGTGGTACAATGACTCACAGTGTGTTTATAATGGTACAGTATATAATGATATACGTACAATCTTACATGAACGGTTACCACCATCTTTTAATTACGTTATGCAATGCCCTGAGATTTTTAATAATAATAATATAATAATAATGAGTATTTGTAAGGCGCTTTTCACAGTTTTAACTGTCTCAAAGCGCATTTTTGTACTCTCACAATAACGAAGACTCTCGGTCATAATGTTCCGCACGGACTATCGCCATTCTGGGAGAAGACGAGCTTTTTTATATTTTGGAAAGAAGATTTCTGAAACTAACTAGTGTTTTTGTTGGTTTTTGTTTATTTGACGTGCGTGAAGATTAAACAAATGTTTTTCCACGTCTGGACTCTCTCATCTCAATGCATTCTGCCGGTAAGAAAAAAAACACGCTCCTTTTGTATAGCGAAAAGATTTTGAAACTTGGGATGAAATTTTTGCGTCAACGTCATTACTCGGGATTTTTTGTTATCCAGGACGTTTATAAGTCAGGGTACCACTGTACTTATATTTTTATAATCACTTAAAGGCAGATTTTATCATCTCTAGAAAGATCATGTTGAAATTTAAATCTGTTTTTGAACATTTCAGAAAAATCCATACAAATAGCCATGACCAGAGAGATGCTTCTGCTAAGCATTCCCTTCGCTTATTCTGGTACGTAACTTTCCTTACAACTTTTCACTGCCGTTTGAAAAGCCAGATTTTGAATCCCAGGGAAAAGCACAAAGTTGTTGGACTTTCAATAAACTATTTTGGAAATCGCTTTGAATAAAAACGTCGGAAAGTAAAGTTCATTGGGGAATGAAATATTTTTTAGAATTCTGTAATAAATACATACCAAGTTCTTGAAAAAATGAGGGGACCCAATGCCAAACCCAGAGGAGCTCCTTGATTGTTGTTTACTATTGTATTTGTATTAGTTTACTATTGTATTATTACTATTGTTCTCAAAACACGCATTACAAATGTTATAAAATATAACATTTGAATTTTATTTGAATTTTTAAAATGGTACGCATTCTTGGACATGTTTACACATCATACACTTTTCTGTCAATTTTGCTTTTTGTTTTAGGAAATGATCATATTACTGTAATGGGTTTAGATTCTATGGTTTGTATGAAGCTTTTCATTAAAATTGGTGAAAAAGAAACAAGTTACGTATTAAGTAACTTTGTGCTTGTAACTTTAAACCCATGTAATTTATGTAGCCATAATTTATTATAATTACTTTTTTGTGAATGCATGTTGGATTTATTTGGTTTGGATTATTCAACTTTTGATTGTACGGCTGACTGTATGTGAAAGCCAGTTTGCCAGATGTCAGAATGTTCTGTTTTCTTTCTCCTGCGCAGGTCTTGAGCTCACGTTTTACAGCGGCGTTTACGGGACATGTCTAGGGGCCATTTCTCAGTTTGGAGGAGATGCCAAGGCGCTGATAGGTCTCTCCGGGATCCTGATCGGTGTTGGGGAGATTCTGGGTAAAGACGTGCGCTAACAGATCTGTCCTTTCCTGACGTTACGAAAGCATCAATCTGTCTGTTTTACACCAGGAGGGGGATTGTTCGGAATTTTGGATAAATGCAACCGCTTCGGCAGGAACCCGGTGGTGTTCCTGGGCTTGATTACACATTTCGTGGCCTTCTACCTGATCTTCCTCACCGTAGCCAGTGACGCTCCCGTGGCGACAGAGGACGGCACACGCATGCAAGCCTTCATCCAGCCCAGGTGAGACGCGGGTTTATTCCACCTAAGGATTTTTCTCAACCTTCTGTGTTTTTTCTCTCTCTCTCTCCAGTGTTTCTGTGGCCCTCATATGCAGTTTCTTACTGGGCCTGGGTGACAGTTGCTTCAACACTCAGCTCATCAGCATCGTGGGCGTCCTGTTCCGGGAAGACAGCGCCCCGGCATTTGCCGTCTTCAAATTTGTGCAGGTTTGAACAAACAGTGAACTGAACATTTTTCCAATGCTTATTTATGTTGTTAAATTGACAAAAGTTTTACATTACAAAGTATAAATTACAGTAGTTGGGAATTCCAATTATATTTGGAAAACAGTGGTGCCTCACCTTACGAAATGAACTAGTGCCCCACGGAGTTTGTAGTCTCGTGTAATCCTGGTCAGCATGACGACATCATTGGAAAAAAAAATTAAACGCGAATTAAAAGATTGAAAACGAGTTTCATTTATCTTTTGACTCGAGCTGCTAGGACAACAAGTGATATAATAAATTCAGACTGAATGTTTTATAAATTTTAAAATATTGGTAAACGTTTTAATAAAAAGCATGTTACAGTTATGAAAATAAAATGTAAAAAGTACTACTGTGGTACTTGAGCAAAAGTCTTCTTCTCACCACTTTTCTCAATTACTTTCTTGGGGCTCATGGTGAATAAAAGTCATCACACACACTTAAAAATGCTAAAAGCAATAACAATGACGAAAAAAAACGTGTGCGTTTTGAATTTCTATAGCATGAAGCTGTTGTTTATTTATGATCACACGAAAAAAAAAACAGAAAATAAACAGGGAGAATGAGTGACACGCCAATTTACCAATACTTACCGTACTCCCGCATCACAACCATTGCCTTTCGTTTTCCGAAAAAATGTTGTAATTAGGTGGGATTCTCACAAAGACGTACTTTGTAATGTGAAATTTCCGTAACGTCGATCTTTTGTAAGTTGAGAAACCACTGTACATGTTTCATATTACATGTGAAACAATAAAACCATACATTAACACACAACTTAACAAATATAAGGGGTGGAAGAAATACTTTTTATTTTATATATATATATATATATATATATATATATATATATATATATTTGCATTATATTATTATTTTAATAGAATTATCATAATAAAATTGAAATTTAACAATTTATTTGAAATTAAATCCGTTAAAGTCATGAATCAACAAATCAGAACTGGAATCTGTTGCTCTATCCAAATTAAATCAATCACTTTTATTGTTTTCATGATAAAATCTTAAGAAAAGTGATTTTATTTTATTTGGATAGAGCAACAGGGAAAACCCATATCTGAAAATAAATGGCTCTTTTTTTTATTTACATTTTAAGTTATGTTAATATTTAGGTTTATTTTTAGCATTATTACAATAAACTAATAACAGTCATAACACACTCATATTGGAAGACAATAATAATTATAGGATGCTGAAGCAAATCCAAAATGAGAATCAAATTCAGTGACAGAAGCTTTCAGAACTCTTCCACATTAAGAAAAGTAAAACCACAGATCCAGATTGAGAGCATTGCATTGAGATTTTATGGGTTTTTTAAATACATTTCCTCTTGAGATGTTTTGAGATGACCTAAGAAATGCAGCATCTCAGGCCGGTTATAGTCAACTCCTATAGTGATCAAGCTCAGTCCTCTCACGTTTCTAGAAATTACCGTTCATTGTTTCACCTTCTCATGTAGGAAAACATGATTCGGCTTTGAGCTGGTGCGACTCGAAGCCTCGGAAACAGGAAGTTGGGAGCTCTGACGATACGTTTCCGATCTACTGTTACCTGTCAAATTATCTTCTCACTTTTCCGCTATGTGTCCGCTACTCTGTGTTAACTTTGACAGATTTTTTATTTAGTTTTAGTCATACATTGTTGTCTAAGAAATCTGATTACGTAGTTAACTATGAACATAAATATATACAAAGATCTTACTTATTTGTAAACTTTTTTTTTCTTGAACTTTTTTTTCAATCTAAATAAATGTATTCTCATAAATGAAACCTCAACAAAAAGGAAATTAAATACAGTACAATAAAATAAATTATAACTGCATCACTTTTACAAGTAACAAATTGTTGCACGAAAAAAGAAATTTCATCAGCAGATGGCGCTTCAGGTGTGTTGTATTTTTGCCTGTGATAGATGCTCCACGCAGCGTACAGATGGTTTTTTTTTTTAAGGTTGCGTTAAATGTAAAATAAATCCAAATATCTGACCGTTTTTTTCTGCCGGGAGAAGACATTTTTGAAGAAGCCTCTGTAACCTCTGTAGCAGCTTGTGCTTTTCCTTCAGCGGACAGACTCTGTCCTGATTAACCAATGATTAACTATTTGCGTTTGCACCCGCCTTTCTCCACAAGCTCGGATTATGATTGGACGTCATCGCAAAAGGCATTTTTGTCTTGTTTCATTTGTTGACGAAAGTGTCAATAAGTAGTTATAGTTTTCCTTTTATTACAGTTCTCGTTTCGTTTTCATTTGGGGAAAAATTGTCGTTGACAAAAGCATTTCGTCATCCCTCCGTTTATATATTTCGTTTACATCCCTCCCCCTGATTTTTTCTGGTCCGTCCATGCACATTTACATCCGAAAGTCTGTAGAAACATCTCCAAGTGCCATTTTTCTTTTTTTTCGCGTGAGTGTTTGGAGAGGGGAAGACACTCTTTAACTCAAACGCTGTCACTAAATCATGAAGCATTTATCTGGACAGCAGGTCAAACCTCAATTGCTGTATGTAGAAAACCACATTGTTCGTCGGGCTTGCTGTTAAATCAGGGCGTGCAGAGATCAATACAGACGAAAAGCAGGATCAAGATTACAATACGGTCTAACGATAGAATATAATGCGGTCTAATGAGGAATGTGAATACGATCGAATGATTCATGACCACACGTGTCTGAAGCGTCCGAGAGCAGCGGACTAAGTCATTCCGATACAGAGCAAGAAGAGAAGATTTTCATCGCTTTTCCATGTGTGTGATGACTTTATTCAGAGTCTGAAGAAACATCTCCTAGTGTGATTTCTCCTCCTGTCTTCTCAGTCCATCACGGCGGCGCTGGCCTTCTTCTACAGCAACTATCTTCTCCTGCACTGGCAGCTGCTGGTCATGGTGCTGGTGGGCTTCCTGGGCACCCTGACCTTCTTCGTGGTGGAGTGGACGGCTCTCCGCGTCAGGAGAGACTGCGATTACAACAGTATCTGACCTTGTGGAGACACCAGCTCTACAGACTCTTCACTTGCACATTAAACCGGTTCACTCACGACAGTGTCGGAAACCAATAAAGAGCCTCTTTGTCCAGTGGTTTTTATCGTTTGCGCAGGTGTTCTGTGCCTTGATCAGTGGTCCGGCTAAAACAGCCTCTTCTGTTCAATAATTCAGTGAAATGAAATATTCGCTAATGTCATTGGAAGACACTTTTGCGCGACCTGTAGATGTAGAATATCAGCATGGAGCTAAAATACAGTCTTCACCAGTGGAGAATCGGCATCAATGTTAAAAACATTGTTTTATTTGTTACTTTGTTTGACTTTTCTGTTTCTTTCCTGTAAATGTTTGCCAAAGAATTAATGTCATTGTAGCGTCTCATGTTGGTTTGGGAAGTAATAGGCATGTCAGGAACGCACATGGGGCGCTTGAATGGGGACGAGTCTTTATTACACCCTTTATTACAGTCGTAGGATGTGAAGGGAAACTGACTCGTTGGCTCGTTTACTTGAATAATTATTGCTGTAAAATCTCAATGACATTTGGTTCCTTTTTCTTTTCTAAAAAATGCTGTTAATGGTATTAAAGACCATTGTGAAACTTTTTATCGTTGGATTTTTTTTTTGTTCTCTTGCCTCTGAGTCTGTGTGTGTGTGTGTGTGTGTGTGTGTGTGTGTTACAATTACTCATAACCTTGTATAGGGCCTTTAAGGTCGCAGTACGAGTACAAGAAACATGAAATGCATTTAGACAACTCATCTCAGAACACATTTTAGAACATAGAGGAAGAAGTTATGGATGAGTATGTCAGGGAAAGAGAATGATTTCTGACAGTCTTAAAAGAAGAGAGCAAGAATAAACATTTTAAATTTAGACTTTTGGTGTTTCAAAGTCGAGAACCTGATGGAGAACCTGACTGAAAATTGAATTAATGTTAAATTGTGTGCCGAATATGTGTGTACATTTATATATACAGTCGACTCCGCTTAACTGGGCCAAATCCTAAAGTCCCAAAGCAAATCGTATCTCATAATTTAAATTTGCTTCACTTTATTGGGCCAATTTTGAGGGAGAATGAGAAAAAATTGCCATAAACCGCCACCGCTTAACAAGGTGAAAATTAAAACGAAGGTAAACGCACATAATTCTGTGGCTGCGTGAGTGTTTGGAGAGAGATATACACGCCCAACCGTCTTTCTTTTACTCAAACGCTCTTTCACTAATTCATGAAGCATTTATCATTTATCTGGACAGCAGGTCAAACCTCAATTTGTATGTAGACTGTATGTAGAAAAGAAAAATAATGAAGTTCGTCAGGCACGCTGTTAAATCAGGGCGTGCAGAGATCAATACAGATGAAAACCAGGATCAAGAATATACGGTCTAATGATAGAATATAATACCGTCTAATGATAGAATATAATACGGTCTAATGAGGAATATGAATACAAATAAATGATTCATGCCCATGCATTGATGCACAAACGTTTGTTTTCACAAAACTTTACTTTACAGTTCTTTAGCAGACGGTTTTATCCAAAGCGACTTATACATTTCATTTGTATTTTAAATACAATTTTAAATATTTTAAATGTATTTTAAATACCAGCGCTCTACAGACTGAGCTATTAGGAAAGCATATTTACTTTTTCCTGAAAATAAGTTGGAGCACACGTGGTTGAAGCGTCCGAGAGCAGCGGACTAAGTCATTCCAATAGAGAACAAGGAGAGAAGATTTCCAACGTTTTTCCAGTGTGTGATGACTTTATTCAGAATCAGTCTGTGAAGAGAAGTCAGGGCATACCGTATTTATCCATATATTTCACATAGGTTGTGTCGAAGTTCTACACAGTCTCTTTTACTCAGCGTCTTCACCGTCCCTAAAACACACCACGATAGTCGTGTCACCCAAGACGAGGCTCGAGTCAGAGCTGTAAGTACAGTATTCTATTACACTGTTCACACCTTGAGGTGAAATATTGGACAAAGTAATATTTGATTCACTGAAGCATGAAGCTGTCAGGTTGTTTACAGCTTTGGCTTTGTTCAATATTTTGTAGTGATTTGTGAATTGATAAATAAATTAAACTGTCCACCATTTGAAACGAAACTAGACAAAAAAAAACTTGGAGATGTAAAAGCGCAGGAGACAGACGACATGAGTTTTTGCAATTACATCACAAGCAGCTTGAGTGACGTCTGATGTGCTAAAGGTTGTAGGTTCGATCCATTCAGACAATATAATGTTGCCAATTTAATGAATTGTAAGTTGCCATTAAAAAAAAGTTAAATGAGTCAGCAAGTACATTTTAAGAAGTACTTAAGTAGATACAAAAATGTATCTTCTTTGAAACTAAAAAATGAGCACCAGCTACACTTCATGCTCTTTTTGAATTGTTGGTCACGTGGTTTTAAGAAGTTCTGTGAACTCCACCTCCCACGATTCTTCTCTGCCCTATACTGTTACTGTATTCAAACACCTGATTTTCTAAACACATTTTTACTATATCATTCAGAATCTCACACTCTTCTGCCAATTAAATTCGATTAAAAACTATAACCAGTTAAATGACGTTAATGGGGTGAAGGAATACGATAGAGATTGTGGGTCAATTTTTATTAGTATTCTGTGCTTTAAATGGTTGTTTGTATAATTTGTTGAAATATAAAGTAACAAACACTTCATATTGCCATTTGGCAGTTATGACACGTTCGACAATACAATGTTACCTCTTTCGTTTTCACGTGCTCAGCCGATGTGAAGAATAAACGCGTTCCTAAGCGACCGAAGACGCCCTGCCTCTCAAAAGAAGACGTTCCTTTGATCAGGTGCGTTCCTCCAATCAGAACGAAGAATGTGCGTGACGTCAGCGCCGTGCACCCAATTATACTTCCGAGGAGGCGGGAAAGCGTGAAAAAGTGGAGCATTTTTGTACCTGAACACTTTGGCGATACACTCGACGAGCTGAGAATGATTTCATCTGGAAGAGAACGACAGATTATTTAAAAACGACGTTTGTATGGCTTTTATGGACTTTTTTTTAAACAGATTTAAACCTGATTTATGGTTTTCCGGCGTTTAGAAATTCGCCTGTAGCATTCACACAATTATTTAACTCCATCACACGTATTATTATATGTTTTAAAAGTCTTATTAATCGCAATGTCGAGCGACATAAGCCTGCACGAGCTGCTGGATCTCTCCATTGGGACGCCAGACCGCTCGTCCGTCAACTTCAGCGCTCTGCACACTTTACTTCACGCCATCCTCGGACACTTGAAGATCATATCCGGAATTACGAGGATTAAAGATCTTGACCGGGAT
Organism: Paedocypris sp. Pulau Singkep; assembly: GCA_017309775.1. Classification (NCBI taxonomy): domain Eukaryota; kingdom Metazoa; phylum Chordata; class Actinopteri; order Cypriniformes; genus Paedocypris; species Paedocypris sp. Pulau Singkep. Next base: position 1,046,862 of record MU204368.1, on the reverse strand, counting down.
TATGGCAGTTCAGCCCAGACCGCAGACTTGGAGCAGAGGAGTGCGGACACCGCCGAGCTCAAGAGTTCAGACAAGATGCGGAGTGGAGTCGAGGTCGAGGTGTCCAAGGTAAGTGAACTAGGATGATTCAGGATAGATGGATGGATTGATGGGTGGATGTTTGGATGGATGGATAGATGGATGGATTGATTGATTGATTTATTGATTGGTGGATGGATTGACTGACTGATTGATTGGTTGGTAGGTGGGTCGATGTATTGATTGGTGAATGAATGGATGGATTGATTGGTGGGTGGGTGGATGGATTGATTGGTGAATGAATGGATGGATGGATTGATGAGTGGGTGGATGGATTGATTGATGGAAGGATGGATTAATTGGTGGTTGGGTGGATGGATGGATTGGTGGGTGGAATGGTTGGTTGATTGATCGATTGGTGGATGGATTGATTGATTGATTGATTGACTGAATGGTGTGTGGATGGATTAATTGGTGGATGAATGGATGGATCGGTGGGTGGATGGATGGATTGATTGATTGATTGGTTGATGGGTAAATGGATTGTTTGGTGGGTGGGTGGATGGGCAGAAAAATATACAGAGAAGCAGATAGAGAAGAGACAAATAGATGGATGGACAAACAGAAAAAAAGGAAATAAAAGTCCTTGAACTGCATTTAGTTCCTTCACGAATTTATGAGCAAAAGACAAATGTAAGAACTTTTGTTAATCATTAATTGGCCCTGTACATGATGAAAGGTTAATACTGAACTTGCTTAGCATGCTACAATGTAATAATTACTTTAAAAAAATACTACACTTTCTGTCCTGGAATATCATGTCTTCAAGTCGATAATCACCGAGAGCATTGATTGAGTTCCTCGCCTTCTGTGACCAATCAGGAGTGTTTCCCAATAGCGTGTCAGGTGACCCGGAGACGGATTCCTGTGTGTGTGTGTGTGTGTGTGTGTCTCTGCTGCCCAAGTGTGATGAAGCAGATGAGAAAAAGTTTGGATGAAGACACCTCTGAAGAACAGACAGACAGACAGAATGAAATGCAGTTGTTTTTTCTCAGCATCAGCATCGAAGGCAAGTGTAAACGTGTGGGTTTGTCTGACTCGAGCCGCTGCGGGTGTGCGGAAGGTTTCATCAGTGTCCGTCAGCCGAAGACAACACAATGAACCAAAGACACCGAGCTCCCTTCTCAAATAACACCATCTGTGTCTCGCCTTTCACCAGCCAAACCACATATTTATCGCCGCCACCAAACCGTTCTGATTCTTGACCACTTTTGGAGACCACAGATCTCCATTCCTAAAGGTTCGATTCACTTTAGACGATCCAGCATTTTTTTTTTTAAATTATTTCCGGAAAGTTTCCAAATCCACTATCTGCAGTGTAATTATTAGGAGACGAGTGTGATGTGATGATGTCTGGTGTGATGTAATGCTCTTCACCCCTCCATCACCCTGGACCCCCTGCAGAGCCTCTGATGGTCCTGCTCGTCCTGTTAATCACTGGAGGTGTTTGGAGTCCTCCATGGTTTTGCTCCCGTGGCCCCGGATGACCCCTCGGCCCCCCGGGCTCCTGGACCAGTGTCATGTCTGAATGCTCCAGTGCTGCTGAGCCAGTGGAGCGCTCGCTCTCGGCATTGTGCTGGTTGTCCGTGGCAATGCTGCCGTCAAAGATGTGTCACGTTGACTGTGTGACAATGTAAGTTGATTCGCGGCTTCAAAGGAAGGGTCCAGAACAACGGCACGCTGGTAATTATCCAGCAGTGGGATTTGAATAACGAACGTACGGATGAGTTTTGAAGAACTGCATTCGGACTGTCAGTTACTCAAAAGGCATTTAATGAAAAAAGGCAAAGTTTTATTGGTCACACAATATGGGGAAATGCCATTGTTCTATAGCTACAAATTAAAAACTATTTCAATCTAAATTACAAAAGTGAAATATTTGGACAGAAAATGAGGCAAATGTGTATCTAATGAGGAAAAAATATTGAGGGGAAATACATTACATTAATCCTTTCTTTTTATCTATTTGTGTTAATCGTCACACATTTTACACTGTTGTAAATTATATATATGATGACTTTGTCTCTTGAAAATGCTGTTTAGCTACAAAATAAATACGTATTAAAAATATTTAAATATAAATAACAAAAATTATTTGACAGAAAATTTAGCAAAATGTTTGATGATAAATAAATATTGAGGAAAAATTGAGAAGAAAATAAAGAAATGGTAAGAAGCGTGTGTGATTCACAAAGAGATAATAAATAGAAATTATGATCATTGAAATTGAATTGATGAAGTATTTTTTTATCTATTTCTTTTTATCTAACCATCACACAATTTAAACTGTAAATTGTCTATTAGAAGACTTATAGACAGTCTTGTAAAAAAGCTGATTTGTTCACTGTAATTTTATTAAACAGATAAAAAATACTGTAGATAGAAAGATGTAGGTAAATAAATAAATACATTTATGTTAGAGTGATGTATTGATAAATACATAGATGAGGAAAAAAAGAAAAGTTTGTTTTCGGAAAAGGCTGAAATGTTGGTTCACATACACACACACACACACACACACACACACACACACACACACACACACACTAACCCAGCCAATGGTCTCCACTTTAAATAAAAACCTACTGTTTGTGGCCTAACCGTGCTATAAAAGTCAGATCATCTTCTCTTCAAAACTCTGGAACGTTTGTATAATCGCAACACACACACAAACGCACAGCTGTTCAGAAGACACACAACCCACTGGTCTTACATCCGGCTTGACTCTGCAGTAACTCTCGGGCCGGTGAGTTGTCATGGTGACCTCTGCTCAAAGGTCAAGAGAACAGTTCAGTGCTTTTATAATAAAGTGTGTTACTTTCACCCAACCGACTCGATTACCTACTCACTCCTGTGCGCTCCTGTAGCGAACTAAATTAATTTCAAACCCTGCTTCTTTTTCCCTCCATCAGTGTATGAGCTTAATCCAAGAGCTGCTGAAAGAAACCCAGGGTCTGAAGGAGACGCAAGACACCCTAGAACAGGAAGTGAAGTCTCTGGACGGGCAGCTGAGTCAGGTGACCATCAGCGCGCGAGTAGCAGCCGTGATGTGAGCGCGTGTAAGTGGCCGTGTTGTCGTCCTCAGCTGAACGTGAGCGAGCTTGTGGACCGCATCAGGGCTATAGAGCAGTTCTGTAACCAGGTGAAGGACCTGGACAGCAGCAGCGTACGACCTGCACACACACACACACACAGATATTTAAGGTTTGGGTTTATCCTTCTTCTACTGACATTTTGCCTGGTGTGCAGTCTGACAGGGCTCTGCTGGCGATGGTGGGCCGCAGTGGGCTGGAGACGGAGGAGGCTTTGATGGAGGTGGGCCGGCTGGACAAGCCGCAGGTCCTGGAGGAGCGCATGGAGCGTTTGGAAGCTGACCACACACAGATTCAACACTTGCGGGATCTGCTCTCGGCTATGGGTACAGCGCCATCTCGACATCCATCATTCATAAAAATCATTCTCTAAACCTGCACCGATACCACTTTTTTGGAAAATGAGTACAGTGAACCCTCGTTTATCGTGGTAGGCCGCGATAGCTGAACATAGACATTTCTCACTTACAGTATTAAAGTTCAAGTTCAAGTTCTGAGCATTTGTAAGGCGCTTTTCACAGTTTTAACTGTCTCAAATTGCACAATTAAAAGTTAAACAGTTAAAAGCATTGGCGGACTTTTAACAAATTCTTTAGACAACTTGATATCGAGGCTGTGCATCCTTACTCTAAACAGTTCATGATTTTTCATGAGAATAATTTAAATTCCATTAATAGGCGAACGTAAGCCAACTTTCTTGGTGTTCTGACTTAACAGAAACCTAAAATTTCTAGCTAAATACTCCTCTTAACAATATTTATCTTAAGAAATCTTGTGACTCATCTGCATATTTAACTTTGATGTTGTTTTACTTGGATAATGGAAAAAACATTGGTTAGGTGTTATTTCTAAATGTAGTAGAGGAATATCTCCAGTAGGGGGTGCTATGATTCCGCTTGCTATGTCCATATATGGGCTGGTTGCAGTGGTAGGTGGACAAGACATAGCAGGTTTTCCATATATTTACCCCATATAACATTTCCAGTGTTATTTAGCCACTGCCCAGCGTCACTGCATGGAAAAGGTTTCTTTATTTCTGTTATTCAGAAATATTTGTTATTTATATATTTTAAGTTTGGTGGCATGAGAGCTGCAGCATGTTGTTTAGACACAAGTGACACATAGTGGCTAACGTCAGTTATATTTCAGTTATGCAGAAGCCTCTACATAAAGATGACGTATTTCCGTTTAATTTGTGATTGCTCCTGACTTGAAACATGGAAAATTGGAACTTATATTCCACGTGCATATATATGAAATATGTGAATATAAGCACCACCAAAGTTTTTGAGCTTTAATGATGAGCTGTTGTTGGTGTTGTCTGTGTTGTGTGTAGAGGAAAAGATGGCTGCGGACCAGGTGTCAGAGCAGCTCCATCATCTCAGGACTCTTGTGGACAGTCTTACGTCTGACCTAGGGAAGGTAGGAGAAGAGAACACACAGCTTTCTGGTCAAGTGGGTCCAACCTCCATTTCGGTCTGGTGATACAGTACCATACATCTGTTCAAACCTTTATACAAGAATTCATTCATTCATTCTATCTATCTATCTATCTATCTATCTATCTATCTATCTATCTATCTATCTATCTATCTATCTATCTATCTATCTATCTATCCATCCATCCATCCATCCATCCATCCATCCATCCATCCATCCATCCATCCATCCATCCATCTCTCTCTGTTTCTCTATCTATCATCATCCATCCATACATCTCTCTCGCTCTCTCTCTCTCTCTCTCTCTCTGTCTATCTGTCGGTCTACTGCCCAGCCTTTTTGTCTGAACACTTATATCAATCTATCTATTCATCCATCCCTTTATGTCAATCTATCCATGCATCCATCCCGTCTGTCTTTCAATTTTGTTTGTCTCTCTGTTTCTGTATTTATCCTTCATCCATCCATCCATCTCTGTCTCTCTCTGCCTTTTTGTTTGAACATCCTTAATCTATCTATACATCATCCATCCATTTCTTTCTATCTATCTATCCATCCATCCATCCATCCATCCTGTCTGTCTTTCAGTTTTACATTTAACTTGTAGAGTTGACACCAAGCTGAGAACATTGCAGAGCTGCAGCTCAGAAACATCATCAGAGCGATTCAAATAATCACAGTGTTCTTCTGTTTCCTGCTCAGAACAACGAGCTGGTGGATGATTTACAAGGAGCCATAACGCAACTAAAGGCAGAGGTCGAGAAACACAGTCCGTCCTGCCACCTGATGGAGGAACCCAGTGAGAAACAGTCCCACATTGATGTGAGAACCAGCCGCTTATAAAGTGTGTCTACACCAAAAACAAACGACATGTTCGCAGCAGTGTGATGAACAATGTGGCTTCCTTTCAGCCTCCTGCACTCACTTTTTAACCAAAACCATAATAGTTCTCGATTGTCGCATGCGAGCGGCGAGAGGAACCTTCTGGAGATATCTCCACACGAAGAAATCTAATTGAGCTGTTTGATTTGAAGTAGAGTTACTCAACTTGACTTTTTTGTACTTTCCAGCTTCTTTTCATGACGGTGAAGGAATTATCAGAAAGAAAAGCTGACAAGGATCTCCTAGAAACAGAGATGGAAACTGTGAGTTAAAAAGGTGGAAGTAAGTGAAGCTTGACTCGAGACGCATATGGTTGTGGTCATCTCCATCCTTTAGAAAGCAGACAGACGGGATCTGGAGAGCAGTCGTCTGGAGTTTGACAGCACGATGGAGCACTTGCTGGGGAAGATCAGTGGTCTGGAGAAAGCTATGGAGGAGATCTGTTCCAAAATGGACTGCAAGGTGAGAGCGTTTGCAAGGGTCTCACCAGGTCAGATGTTTTGAGGAGATGTCTTCTGGGATACGTTCCAGTTGAACCGGATTGAGCTGGATCATGTGAGAAAGCAAGTGGACGAGCAGTGGACCAGCCTCCAGAAGCAGCAGATGCTCTTCACTCAGACTCCAGCTCAAGACGACGCTGCTGGAATCAGGAAGTGAGATGGGACATTTACTCAGTACAAACACACGTAACGTACAGTATTTACTGTATATACAGTAGATGTAACCTTCTGTGTCCCCTAAAAGGCAACTGCTGGTCCCGTTTCACTGTCTTTCCTGCGATCGGCCCGTGCACATGAAGACACCGGGGCCGTACGTTCATTTAAACACTTCAAGACTTGTAGTTGTAGTACTACTTGTACGTAGTATGGGGAGTATATGAATGTCTCTTCTTCCTTTTTCTTCTTTTCTTTTATTTAACGGCGGTTGGAATCCATCTTCTGGTGCATTACTGCCCCCTCTGCTCCATTTTTAGGAATGGGATGGAGGTCTGAAAAAAAGAAAAAAAACCCTTCCTTCCTTTCCAAGTAATCTTCCCTTTAATCTATTAAAACCTTGTGATTAATTTGGTCTCTTTTATAAACCTTATAACTCTACTGCTGTTTTCCCTCTAATGTGAACTGCTCCCCTATTTCTCTCAGTCTTTCTCTCATTTCCTCCCTTTCTGCTTCATATCTCCTACAGTTCATGAGCACATGTTCGACTTCTCCACATTCAGCACACTGTCCTGTCGATGTTTTACAAGTATCTTAAGTGTTTTGTTTAATAAACAGTGTCCCAGCCTCAGTCTTGTCATTTCTACCTCATCTCTTCTGTTTCTTTTTTTCCACTCTTTCCTATGTCCTATGAAGGAGTCTCCCTTTACTTTCTCTATCCCACTTCTTGTCCTGGCACTTCGGAACCATTTTCTCCCATATTATACATTTTACCTCCGCCATGCTGATTTTTACCTCTATATCTCTCTATATATGAACGTCGCTCTTTGTGATTGGTTGGCTAGCCATTTAAGGTGTGTGAGACTTCTGAGAGTGATCGTCTTGCATTACTGAGATGAATGAGGGTTGAATGAGGTTGGATGACTTCTGGCTCAAACAAAAAAGTAGTTTATATATTGAAAAAATAGCTTTGGCACAAAATTATCTTGCCAAACTGACTGGTCCAAACAGAATGCGTCAAAGTGCCAAACTGCAATTTGCCCAAAAAAGGAACGGAAATATTCTGATAACTTGGCAATGGTGTGTGACTGGTTTCAGGATGCTGGTGTCGCTGCCCTGTGAGCCAGGACTACCATCTCGCAGGTCAGCCAGACCCTACACCGTCTACCATCAGGATCAGGTGCGGCAGCGCTGCAGGGGGTACGATCACGTCCCTTACACTACAGTACCGTCTGGAACATGCCACTGCACTGGTAGTTTTAGGTATTTATATGGTCATGATGTGAATCCCTAAGCCCACAGCGACTGTCCACAAATGTCTTATAATTGCCACTCTAGTACCTTCTCCTGACGTGTCCTTCATCCTTTGCTGTGTTCTCATCACAAGATGTAGATTTTGTAACTGACACAATTCAAAGTTTACACTGGTAAGGACTTATCGCAAGCAAAACGCTCTTCAAAACCCGAACCACAAATTAAGAATGTTTTCACATATAGTTAGTTCAAACTAACACTTAAAGTGAACCAGTGGAAAGTGACCTCAGAAGAGAAGACAGTTCAGAAGCCACAATCGTTTTTTTTTTCCGTGGGCTCTTCCCTACAATGTATTTTACCTCTTCTTGTACGTTTTTTTTTTATATCGGTTTTGTCAATACCACATCTCTTAGGAGAAATTAATAAGGCAACAAAAGACACGGGTGGAACAACTGAATGCATATTACAAGAAAGTAACAAGATAGCAAAAGACACGGGTTGAACAACTAAACACTATTAGGAGAAATTAATAAAGTAATGAAAGACACGGGTGGAAAAACCAATAAAGTAGATGGGGTAATTAACAAGATGACAAAAGACACAGGTGGAGGAAGTAAACACTGTTAGGAGAAAGTAACAAGATAACAAAAGACACAGGTGGAGCAACTAAACGCTATTAGGAGAAAGTAACAAGATAACAAAAGACACAGGTGGAGCAACTAAACGCTATTAGGAGAAATTAATAAGGTAATGAAAGACACAGGTGGAGCAACTAAACGCTATTAGGAGAAATTAACAAGATAATGAAAGACATAGGTGCAAGAACTGAACAAGTAGTTGGGAAAATTAACAAGATAACAAAAGACACAGGTGGAAGAACTAAACACATTGTAGAGTCAAAGAGGGTGATCAGATCCAGACAAAAAATGACCTTTTCACACCTTTACGTTTGTTCATAAAACGCATGTCCACATGCTGGTTAGTCTCAAGGAAACTCCAGACCCGGCACGAGAACACAGTGGATCTAAAGACGCGAGAAGAATTACGCTGGCAGAATAGTGTGGTCTGAGAATAACTTGAAATGCTGTGGACTATTCTGTGGCAGTGAGAGGATTCCAGAAAAGGCCGACACCACTGAGCTGGGCAGGAGCTGTGGAGGAAGCCACACACTCACTTACTCCAGCCGGCGCTGTGCCCGTCCTCGCCAGAGTCGACCCGTGTTCACTGAAGCACACACACAGGTCTGACCACACGGAGCTAGGGAACGAAGATGGGGAAAATGGGTTTTAAAATGAGACGAATCAAATACACTCAGGGTATTTACTCCACTCACTGTGTTTTTTTTTGTGTTAAGTCATTAGTAAAAAAATGTGCATGAAATTAACGTGATCAACTAAATTTCATCCGCAGCATTTTTATTAAAATAAACACCTTTTTACTAGTCAGAATCAGAAGTCACATTTCCTTGACAATACGTCACAATTTGAACAAAGAACATTAAAGTGGCAGTTGCGGTCCAGCGGTAGAGAGTTGCAACCCAAGAATCCCAGACCAGTGGGTTTCAAGTTCAAGTTCAGTGCAATTGTAAGGCACTTATTACAGTTACAACTGTCTCAAAGCGCATGTGTGAAAATGTAAAAAACAGAAGATTGTTGCAGTTAGTTCATTTGTTTGTTGGTGTAAAGATAATAGCTATTACTATGACCAGTGACCAAGCCCATTTGCGACATTGGCCAGGTAAAAAAAAAAAAAAACCTGAGACATTTTGCAGCGAGGAAAAAAAAAACAGTGTGTGTGTAACTACACTGGGTGATCAAATACGGAGAACACTTTCAATACGGTCCCTAGTGGCCATACTGACAAACTCACTCACTATAAAGCATTAATAAATGTGTTTTGAATTTCAAATTATCATCAGACTCTTAACATTAGAATTGTTCCTTCAGCTAGCATTTACCTTGAGTGTTTTTTCAGGAGGAGGAGGTGGACCTCATCGGTCTGGATGGACGGGTGTATAAGGGCCGAGTGTTCAGCAGAGCAGTGAGGGTCCCGGAGTCCAGGTTACCCACCCACTCTCCTGAAGAAGACATCTGAGCAGTTTGCACTAACACCTTTATTGTTTAACAAAAGTGCAGATTTGCAGGATTTGTAGATTATTTTTGCAGCTCCTGCTGCTGAACCTTTTCTGGTTATTCATTGAGTTTTTTTTTTTTTTTTTTTAATATTCAATTGTCAATAAATTTGTCTTGCAAAATCGTGTCAATGTGTTCAACATATCAACATGAAAATTTGATTATAATGCTTGTTAAATGAAAACACGTACTGCACATTCCTTTAAAATCAGGGCGCGGAGAAAGCCAGAGTCTGTAGTGACAATAAACGCATTTAATAATCTGAAACTTACAGAACATAACGGGACCATCGGGCGGTGACACGGTTGGCAAATAACGACTGGCCAACAGGTGATGACGTAAATACATAAACAAATGAGGAGACAGGTGAAACTGATATACCACGTGACTACAAACGCATCAACGACAGAACACGAGGAATCCTGGGCTTTGTAGTCCATGGAGACTATTATTATAGACAAGTATTATTGTTAGAGAAATTTATGTGATTTCTATGTCAAAAAATTCAATGTATATGTGAAATTTCTGTATTGTTTAAAAATCAAGGAAAAGGGTCTGAAGCGCCGAGTTTTTATTTATTTATTATTTTAAAATATTGTTTTTGTTAAAATGTGTACCGTACATTTGAGTTATATCTTTTAAAAAAACGACCTAATGCGATTTGAGCCGTCGTCGTGTAAAAGTTCTTCGTGTAAAGGTCAAAATTCATAAAACCGTAAATGCGGATTAATAAAAAAATGTGAAAGCAGCCGGTTGTCATAGTGGCGATTTAAATCTCTTTTAAATCACAAAATGACTCGCATAAAATATTTTTGTGTCCAGCATTAATTCTTCAAACACCAAAGAAAATGGAAATCCTATTAAATTAAAATAAATGTTAATTTCACACCACCTCTGTCATGTTCTCAAGCTTTTTGCCGTTAAACCGAAGGGGAGCATGTTTGTCTACTATGAAACGACAAATTCATTTAGTGCTACAGACGGAAAAGATAACTTATCTCCGCGGTGTCCGCGACCAATCTCGATGCCATCAGAGACCCGACGCGTTGCAGAATGAATGACGCTCCCGCGGGCGCGCGCGACGTCACGCGTCACGTAAGTTTCCATGAGTCCGTGAAGAAAAGTTATTTATTTGGCTTAAGAGCTCGGTGAAGTCATTTAAATCGGATATTAAAACCGAATAATCAGTTATTGATCACCACTAGGAATAATGAGTGACGCTGACTTGCCCACTGATATGGGGGGCACCCCTCCCCCCAGTGAGACCACCGAGGATGACAGACCGGACAGTGCGGCCAGTGTGGCCAGTGAGGCCAGTGATGCCAGTGTGCCCGCTGACGCCCCCGCACCTGCGCAAGAAGAAAACCAGGAGAGCGAGGAGTCACCCGCCGAGACGCCAGACACGCCGGACACGCCCGGAGATGATGCGGCCGCCCCGGAGCAGGCCGAGGAGGATGCCGCCCCGCCTGAAGCCGCCAGCGAGCCCGCAGAAGCCCAGCCAGAAGAGCCGGCCGAGGCTGTGCCCGCTGAGCCCGCTGAGCCCGAAGCCCCGCAGGACGCCCAGGAGAGCCCGCCAGCCGAGGAGCAGCAGACGCCCGCGGAGGAGCAGACGCCCGCGGAGGCCAGCGCGCCCGCAGAGGCTGAGGCTGTGGCGGTGCCCGCGGAGGATCCGGCCGCCGACGCCAGCGGAGGCAAGAAGAAAGGGAGGAAGCAGATCATCTGGCCGCTGAAGAGCGCCGTGTTTCTGTTCAACAAGCCTCCGCAGAGGAAAGAGAAGCTGGTGGAGCACGAGAGGAGAGCACCGCATCAGCGCGTCAGACTCTTCCCGCACAACCCGTCACCGCGCATCAAGACCAAGTCTGTCGACCCCAACTGCGAGACCACCAGCCACCGGCACTTCAGAGACCCCACTGACCAGCAGATGATGAATAACATGGACGCCACCGACCTCGACATCCGACAGGAGCGACGCGCCAGAGCCGTCAGGCAGATCTGGGGAAACGCCAAACCGTAAATCACCAATTATGACTCGACAGAAGATCAGATCAGATTCAGAGATCAGATTCAGGATCCGGAATATAAAATGAAGCATCTGGGAGATCCACACAAACCCACCTTCTCATAACACAAAGGCTGTGACAATCCCGGAGGTGCCCGACTTTGCACAATAAGGCTAAAATGGCAGAACATTAGGAGACAAACCGCTCAAGCGTAATCAAAACGTTTCAGCTTGTCTCAAGACATGATAAGACTTAGCCATCATTATCGTCGGGTGATCTGGGCCTGGTTGGAAGTCCCTAGACACTTCCTTCTCATCATCCAGCTCATCACCTCAGAGTTTCTTGGGGTCTTCTTGGTGGGACACACCTAACAATTCCCGAGTGACAGCTTCTTAGTCCATCATCCAAGACCCAATTGAGATGACTGGAGCGAGTATTGAGTGTTGAATGTTCTCATCAAGATGGATGATGGCCAGATCCTGCACGGAGAGCCAACCAGCTCCATGTAATCCAGGGCTTGAGCAAGGTAAGATGACTGGCAAACAAGGATTATATCTGTATAATGGAATGAAATGAGAAATAATTCTGTGGATCTGGTGATACCTGGCATGGGAGAACCCGACACCATAATAATACCATAATATCACACACACGTACAGTCCAGCCACCTGCCTGATGATGCACAACTAGTGGCATAAAAGATTTTTAAATCACATTAAACATCAGAATTACCAAGAAAAAGTTACAGATCATGGGTAATTACTAAGAAAAGGACAAAAACAGAAAACAACTTATAAAGTCATCTCATGTGGATATACAGTAATGTTGAACTTGAATATGTGAACATTTCCCATGACATAATTTTACATGACACAAAGTGACGTAATGTATTCATCATTCAATACAGTATAAAAGAAATGATACTTTTGATATAAACACTGTTGATTCCAATGAACTGTGACACATTGAGACCAACAGAGGTGTAAAAAGTACTTGCAAACCATAAGGTATGAGTACCTTACTGTAAAAAAAACTCCATTACAAGTTACAAGTCGCCAATTCGAAGAATATTTGAGTAAAAGTCTTTAAGTATACAATTTCAACGGAGAGTAAGATTTTACTTTTAGAGTACTAAATTTAGGCTAAAAAAACACCAACAACTGGTAAAACAAACTGTTTATGAAGACTAATATACCTAATATAGGAAATACATTTTACACCTCACTGTTTCAAAATGGCCGAACAAAAAATAAATAAATAAATAAATAAAAGTCAGGCTCGGTCAAAACCAAATGTGCAAAAAAGTGCAACCGCTAATACACATTCACGTGATTTCTCTGATAAACAGTCTGATAAAAAGTACCTTCAGCATCCTGCAGATGGTGATATCACCTCGACTGCTCAAGAAATTGGATGTAGTCCAAAAAAAGAAAATGTAGTCAAATAGAGAGTAAAAGTACAAAGTAGACAAAAATACTTGAGTAACGACATCCATTTACTGAAGCGTTTTTGAGTGTGTTTTAACGTAATTAAGCGTCTGTCCCGATTAACTAATGACCCAATTAACTGGGGGTAGAAAACAATGGATTCTGCTGATTAGGGGTGTGTGGAGTCAAGCAGCATCACGAGGAAAATATCTCAATGAGGAAATGAAAAGAACATAAACCGAGGCAGAGACTGGGAAAGACTGGGAAACAAAAATCCAGACAATTCTAAACAACTATCTGGACGCAGAACGGTTAATCAACTACGGCTTTCTCCATTGGAGAAATTGAATTGAGCAGAATTTGCTTATTCAATTTCATATAAAACTATGGAAATTATAGTGCAAAGGTGAAGGAGAGGAGGAAAGGATGGACTTTTGGAGAAGTGCTTCCCAGTTGAGTGGGAATGTAAAGTGATGATGGTAAAATCTAAAGGAGTATTTGTGGGAGGAAGTGAGTCATTTCAGCCTCCAGGCGAAACTTCAGGAAACTTATTCAGCTTTTACTGTAAAGGATTGCGAAAAGTGTGGTGAACGGACAGGACTGTAAGATGAACGTGAAGATCCTGTAGACCAGATGAGCTCTTCAGGCGGTCCAGACCTTCTGTGTCAGTTCTGTGTGACAGGAAACGAGAAGCTGTGGGGGATTTGCTGGATTTAATAAAAAGATAAGATGATCCTGACGTTAGTGTTCCGTAATGTAGAATCAGAGAATTGAGAAGCACTTTGGATGAAAAAGCCGAATTTAAATAACCTGCATTGTATTGGCTATAGGATCCTTTATTTTTCTGGCAAGAGTTTTATAATTGTGCGTAGAGACTTTTTTATTTATGGATCGTTGTTGTATTCAAGTGAGGGCGGAGCTTGCAGATTGCGATTGGCTAGTGAGATTTTGATGGACAGGGATGATTAGACATCACGTTGAGTGACTGTCACACAGTAAAACACACTAAACATATCACCGCAGTAGGACACAGAAAATGACGTTTTGAAAACGGAAAATTGGAAAATTGTTTGGAATAAAAAGAATTTCTTAATTCTTGAAACTCTTCTTAAGAGAGTAATACATTTGGTGAAGCTGTGGGAAAGAGCAGTGTAAGGCAGACTTGAGAACAAGTGGAGATCGGGGAGCATCCGTTTGGTTTCATGCCACGTGGAAGCACCTCTAAGAAGCACCGGGAAGTTGAGAAGGAGATGTGTTGAGCTAGAGGAGGTGTTGGACATCAGTGTAGGACTCGCATGAGAGGAGCTGATGGTGGTGAGATGTGAGGTGGGACGTCACCAAGGCTCGGTGTTAAGTCCCTTCTCGTTTGCTACTCTGATGGACGGCTGATCTGCAGTGAGAGTAGAGAAGGTGATTCTCTCTAGTAAGAAGAGGCTTGGAGGACCAGTATTTGACGGAGAAGGAGGACTAAGGTTCTAGATGAAGAAGGTGGAGTGCAGAAAGGACCAGTGATGAGACCAGCTCGGCTCTCGACTAGAGACGGTGGCTGAGAGAAAGAGAGATGAGGATGTCGTGGTGACGAACAGAAATGGACAAGTGAACAAGAGATCAGAGGAGGAGATCTGTGATGCCCAGAACTGATTGAGACTGACAGGATGGTTCGCTCTGGCGCCCCCCGAGGGGAGAAGACGAAAGTGTGTGTGTGTGTGTGTGTGTGTGTGTGTGTGTGTGTGTTGTGTGTGCTACTGTGTGGTATAATAATTTAGATTCTACAATTTTGTGAATTATTGCATACTACTGGTTGAGTCATAATTGTAATCTATTTTCATTTTATTTTTAGAAACATAACTGTTTTAATATCAGTTTTAATAAACCAGATATGAAAATAACCGTTTCTTATAGTGGCATCATGTTTAATACTTGGCATTAGAACAGAAAATAACCGGGCATACAGAGAGAGAGAGGGGAAGAAAAAGTGAAAGAAAGTGAGAGAGAATGAAAGAGGGTGAGAGAAAGAAAGATTGAAAGAAAGAAAATGTGAGAGAGATGAAGTGACAAAGAACAGAGAGCAACGAGAGAAAGGGGGGGGGGTGGAGAATGAGAGGAGCGAGAGAATGAACGAGAGATGAGCAAGCGAGAGAGCTAGAGAGACAGAGAAAGTGAGAGAGAATTGTTGAGACTGATAATTGTTAGCAGTGACGTTACCTGATACGAGATAACTAGAATTTGAGCATATGTATATGTAATTATAAGTTTGTGGAATTAATTTTCTGGAATTTATATAATTTCATTTTAATGTGCTTTTCAAATATTTTCAAACGTTCAAAAAATAAGTAGAAAAGTTCGGATGAACGTCACTGCTGTCTTCTCCACAAGAGGGCGCCACAACACAAACTTTAAAAGCCACTAACAGCTTTAAATGACGCCCGTGTCGCGTTAATTAAGGAAGACTGAATGGTTGTGGTGAGTTAATGATGTTTAGGTGAGTTTAGAGAGGGGTCGATCACGTGGCCTGAATCCGGGTCACAAACTGGCTAGTCATTGCCGTGTATTAACGCAGGCCTAGAGAATTAGTTGAAATGAAATAAATAAAAATAACGGATTAATACAAAGAAAGACATCATGAACCTGGTAACACTTTTCTCATGACAATAATAAGAGAGAAAACTCGCTTTTTTCTCCCCTTGTTCTAGGCACAGTGAGTTGCTTACATGATACCGTAGTTTGTTTTTATGGTTTCAGACAACTGGAAGAGCAAGGACACGTCTATTTATGCTGCCTTCATTCCACACGCGCAGCATCCAAGAAGACAGGAGAACCAGCCTATCAGCAGGCGAGCTGATGACATCACAGAGCAGCTCAACCAATAGCAGCCGTTCCACTCTTCGAATACAATCACTTCGTATTTGCGAGAAAAAGTAATTTCGTTATTTGCCTGTAGTAGTGCATGCTTTAATGACTATTAATAACTACAAACGACAAACTTGTGAGTGATTGGTCAATAAAACAGACATGTCAATAAATCATTTATTGTCGCCTTAATAAAATCACAATCTTCAAAATGGTAAAGATCATGGCTATTTTTGTAAGACATAAATACAAATTTCCACAAAAGAAAAAAAAATGGATGGGCAGCTTGCAAACCATTGTTCCCTTGCCAAGCTTGTCAGTCAGAGGAGGTCGTTTGAGTCCAAGTGAACGCGGTGAAGCTCAGGGAACTAGAGCGAGACTCGGATCCACCGCCCGGAACCTTCTGAGAGGACGACATCTGAGAGCCAGACCAGGCCGACTTCTTCCTGGAGAGGTGATGTGCACTCGGAGAGGTTCTGCCAGTTTGCGTCTTTTGGTGGGACGGGAATTTTTATTGACATCAGATTAGCTTGAATAAAAATTTGGGAAGAATGGATATTTTTTGTCTAAGGTGATATTTCGACAAGATGTATAAAAAATTGGGAACTTGCGCAAAATCGGAGCGTTTCGGGACGATGTCAGAACGGTATATTTATTGACATCAGATTAGCTTGGATAAAAATCTGCGAGGAACTGAAATCTTTGTCAAGAAAACAAGTATAAAAATGGGGAATTTGCGCAAAACCAGAGCGTTTCGTTTTCAGCTTTCATAAATGAAATTGTAGAAACCAAACTAGACAAGTGCTTTGGATCGGCGCGGAGCAGAAACTGACGTGTGATTGTCTGCGATGAAGGAAAGCTGATCTCATGCTCAAGCGAGAGAAGAAGTTGAGTTGAGGTTCCTCAGCAGCTCGCACAAAGAGTCCATTGAGAAGAACCATCAGGCCACAGCAGGAGCAGAGGTAGACGGACCAGTGTCACACCTTCAGTCCGGATGTTCTCAGCTCTTTACCAAAGTGTGTGTGTGTTGGACGGGGAAGCAAACATATTTCAATCCATTAATATTGAACAACCAAAACGCCTTTTCTCTTTTACATTTCAACTCACATGGGTTTAGAATTTACACGGCTCAGAAGGAAAAAAAAAGCATCAAACAAAATAAGAGCCATTTTTAGCTACAGAAACATCTCCGTGGCGATTATTCAGTCGTCTTCCTGCCAAATTATTGCAAGTAGCGGCGAAAATAAAAACACGAGGATCCAGAAACGACGCCTGGAACCCGATCTCCCGCTGGCCAGAACCGGGAACACACTGGAAGCGGCTCAAACCTGCAGCTTCTTTGGGAACTTTAACAAACTCAGTTTTGTCCTTGTAAAAGTGGTTCGTCCCAGTTACAAACAAAACAAAACAAAAAAGAAAACGAGAAAATTGAGAAATCTAGAACTGAAAGGAAGGAGCATCAGAAGTCTGTGTCTCATCTCTGTGCGTGCAGGGCTGGAATGGCGGGCGTCTGCGGGGCGTTGGGGTGGCGGTGGTGGTGGCGCGTGTGGTGGCTGGTGGGCGAGGAGGGCGGGAGCCAGGCGGGCTGGTGGCTGGGGGGGGAGGCGGCCCAGAAGGAGCCCAACCCCTGAGGCGGCGAGCACGCCATCGACACCTGGGCGGAGCCTCCAGAGCCGCCGCCCGACGCGCACTCAGACGTGCGGAGCTTGGAGAACATGGTGATGGCGTCGGGGAAGTTGGGCGGCGTGGCGGGCGTGTTCCGGGGCGTGCACATCTGCACACACACACACACACACACACACACGGTTACAAACCTTCAAAACCACTCAGCAGGAGAAATGATCAATCACGTTTTTTTTCTTGAATAGTTTCTATAAATATTTAAAATGAACTGATGTGTGTGTTGTGGGCACGTTCTCCCCACGCTTGTGTGACTTTCCTCCAGGTCTCCATTTTTTACATCAGTCCAAGCACAGGGAAATGTCCCACTAGTGTGAGTGTGAAAGTCTGTGATTGGTTGGCCAGAGGGTGTGTCCCGCCTACAGGTGGAGAGTTGCTGTGATTGGCTGGACCTCCCCGTGACCCAGAAATGGCACGATTTAATTAAAAGGAACGATGTGAATTAATAGAGATAAAGTCATACGTTTTGAATAATCAGACACTAGTTGACACTTTAGGCTCTTAAATCAAATTGCTATGGTTTGGTCACTGTATAGAGAATAAAAAAATTTAAATAAACGTGCTTGTCACGAGAAGCACCAATTAAGATGTTCACAGAAACAAAAATGACAATGAGTAGTTATGTTCCCAGAAAATTCCCACATTTGTGATGAAAAAATATGAAAAAAATTGCATGATGAAAAAAAATCTAATCATGTGAAAAAAAGAAGAAAAAAAAAATCATATCAAAGCCAATCAAAAAAGAGACGGCGCTTGAATATGGCTGAAAATTGCCAGGAGCTGTGATTGTGTTTCTGTCCAATGTAGATTTACTCTGAGACACAAGCGTCCGCAAGCCGTGAAAAAAAATCTGACCGGAAGGAAAAAACAAGGCGACACCAAGTTAAAAGGGCAAAACTATTTTTGGAATGTAAATGGGAGGGGCTGATGCTATAGGAGGGTGTGACCTTTAAATCAGGGGGCGGGTCAAAGTCACTCCAAGGGCGATCATCAGCCGAGTCGTTGGCCGGGGCTCCATAGTGGGCGGAGCCACCCAGGGAGGAAGTTTTTCCCACAAGATTCGCTTTCAAAACAGCTTAAACGTGACCTTCCACATGACCTTGGTGGAGGCAGGACGAGCGACCAATAGCAAGCGGGGTGGGCGGGTCCAGTTCAGCAGGTTCCTCTGGAGCCAGACAGGTCCAGGCACGTGAACTCAGACCGGTTCTGCCAACAGCTGAAACCCGGCCGTCCTCAGAACAAACACGTCCAGTCACAAAGCCAGGAGATGATCTGATTGGTCAGGGAGCGTTACACACTTATGGACAACATTAGCATAAACGCTTCCCAGCCAATCCTGTCTTGCTTTTGACTTTGCCCGCCCACATGACCATATATGGTTGCTATATATGATGTAATGCTGCGCTCAGAAAAAAAAAACATTTCCTGTCCCTGCCTTTGTCAAACTCACTGGCTCTCTGAAGGAAGATTCTCACACGCTCGGAGGAGGAGAAGCGTCTCAACACATCTCAACACGCATGAGCGACAGTTTGAAGTAGTGATGCAGACAAAGAAACAGAGAGGTAAAGACGAAGAGAGAGCAAAAGACTGACAGACAGAAAACAAGGGAGTGAAGAGAAAGAGATAGATACGTAGAAAGACACAGACCGACAGAGAGACACACAATTGAGAGTGAAAAAGAGTGAGAGTGAAAAAGAGTGAAAGGACAGGCACGGAAAGAGAAAGAGTGACAGGGAGAGAAAGAAAGAGTGCTAGATAGAACGAGAGAGAGACAGGAAAAGAAGTGTATGAGAGAAAGAGTGATAGAGACAGAGAGTGATACAGAGACAGGGACATTTTTCTGTCTTAAGTGAGAGAAACAGAATGTGTGACAGAAACATAAATAGAGTGAGAGAGAGTACAGAGTTATGATGAGTTAATGATAAAGAGAGGGAGTGTCAAAGAGTGAGTGATAAAGAGAAAGTGATAAAGAGAGTCAGAGTGAATGGTAGAGACAGAGAGTGAGTGAGTAAAAGAGAAAAAAAGACTATATCAAGTGATTATATAGAGTGAGAGAGAGATCAGAAAAAGAGTCAGAGTGATAGAGTGGAAGAGACCCAGTGTGATTGATACAAAGACAGACAGAGAGATAGAGAGAGAGAGGATGACAGACAGAAAAGAGAGTGAGTGATGTAGAGTGAGAGAGACAGAGTGAAAGAGTCAAGAGTAAGTGATAAAAAGAGAGAGAAAGAAAGAAAGAAAGAGGATGACAGAGAGAAAAAAAAAAGACAGAGTGAGTGATAGAAAGAGTGAGTAAGAGAGAGTGAAAGAGCCAGAGTGAATGATAAAAAGAGAGAGAGAAAACAGTGAGTAATATATATATATATATATATATATATATATATATATATATATATATATATAAAGAGAGCGATAGAGAAAGTGAGTCAGAGAAATAATATCTAATTGCACAACTGGTTGTGAAATGTCTTTGTGAAACAGCAGCTGCACGTTTGTCATTGTGAAAAGTAAAAACTGTGTAAAGGTGAAATGAGAGAAGAACAGAGACGGGCAAAAGCAGGAATAAATCCAATAACCCGAGCAAAGAAGACAGGAAGCTGTGTGAGAGACGAGATGAGCGCGGAACACGTGACCGGAACGAAGGATGAAATGAACGAAAAACACAATCGATGGGAATTAAACAAGTCTGGTGTAAAGAAGAAATCTGTTCATCCCTGACGCTCTTCTTCAAGCAGCTAGTGTAGATCCACACAGAAGAGTGTGTGTGTGTGTGTGTGTGTGTGTGTGTGTGTGTGGGAGTCGCATCCCATCTTCATTCATACAGACTGAGACTCTCTGATCTCTGAAAGAAAAGAACCCCCTCTCTCAAGAAACGAAGGAGTCTGAGAGGAAGTGCGTGTTTGTTGTGTTTACACAATACCATTACATTGTGCATTGACCATATATGGGCATGGGAAGTTCGGATCTGGCATTATCCATATCTCACGAGGTCATGAAAATGATCAAACATGGAATTAAAAGTCGGTTAAATGAAGATCGTCCCGGGTCAACATTTATATTTCGACACAATAAATGTGACGGGAAATCAGAGATACACTTGATGCTAAGCTAATGTTGCTAACTTTTGCTTTTGAAATTGGTGAAGTAGGTTAAAATATACCATTGAAACGCTGCTAGGCTGTTGCAGCCAAGATTTTGAAAACATTTACATGTCAAAAAAATGAATGTTGGCTTTTAAATAATACTGAGAATTATTTGAACACTGCGTGGATAAAAAAAAGAAAGTGTTGCCGCAAACAATGCCATAGAATTAAAAAGCAGATTAAATGACAAAAAGAAAAACATTCAAACGGCTTGAGAATCACTTTCTCATCTTTTTTTTTCAGCAGAGTGGAAAAAAAACATCGACATACGAGTAAACGATTCAGTAGCAACTGCTTGAGAAAAAAACTCAAAAAGACAACAATCAATCGACTCTGATCAATTTTGATTGGTCTACAAAGCTGTATTTTGTAAACAAGAATAAATTATAAAGCAAGTAAAATTTGAATAAGAAACACTATGCATGTAAATGTTATATTTTAAAGAATGTGTAGGGAAAAATGTAAAACATCCTGCATCGTTGCTCACTTTGCCTAGGCATTGTGAAGAATGACAGAAATGTAAAATGTCTTGAAAAATTAATGGATAAGACAGTTAATCATAAAAATAATAATGATGACAAAGCAACTCAAAGTGAAGATGAAACTGGTGACGTGTCATGGCGCTCTTCAAGAAGAATGAAGGTTTTGCGAATAGAACAAGTGCACAGACTTGGGCAATGTCGAGGAATGTGGCATTTGAAAAGATTGTCAACACAATTAATTTTGTTATTTCAAGTTAAGCTAAAATAAAGGTCTATGAAAATACCACATTACGAGTGGATCAGAAGCAGAAAAATACTCGGGAATCAGAGTAATTACTCAGTGACTCATGAGTAATAGCAGAAAAATAACTGTCATTGAAGAAAAGCGCTATATAAATAAACTTGAACTTAAACATTTGATGTTTCACTAGATCATTACGCTTTTCTATCAGACAGGGGGGAAAGGCTAACCTGATGATCGATTAATCGAACAGATAATCGACAGATTAATTGTTTATTATAACAATTGCTAGTTTAGTAAAGCGAGATGATTGGCGATGATAGTTGCATCCAACCTTTTATCACTTTATCACACAGCGCAGTGTGTAATTAACCAGTGTGTGTGTGTGTTTTCTCCAGCACACTGTGATTTTGATATGACTTGTCGGGATTCTGTTGAGATTCGCTGCACTGGGTGATGTGAAACATACTGGATGACAAAAGAAGGTTGAACACAGCACAGTCTTCTAGAACAGAATGAACTTACCATCTGGTGGTGGCTGGGGATGTTGGCCTCCTGGAAAAAAGAGCTCAGAGCCGTCTGCAGGAAAAGACAGAGACAGGAGTGAGCAGATGAATGTGAGCTTCCGCTCGCTGAGAAAGCCTGGTCTGAAAGAACGCTTGTGAACAGTCACATGGATCCGTGTGGCTTCTGAGAATGAACTATTGCACATCTGCCCGCAGCTACTGGCACATGTGGATGGAGTCCGTCTGGTCATTCGCGTGTGCTGAAGGTGAGTCTTCAACGTAGGGCTGGGCGATTCATCGAAAAATAATCGAAAGCGAAATTCAGAAGAAATAATTGTTCAAAATTTTTCCAGGTCGATTATTTCAATTCCTTTCCCTTTAGGAAGACCTCTGTGTGTGGAGAGTCACGTGACTCCTGCTCCGCTCATGGAGTGAGTTGCACAACATGAGCCGCTTGACTTATACAAAAAGAAAAACGCGGTCTTCGTCGCTTCAGGAAGGATGAAACATAGAACAAAATGAAGTAGAGTGTAGCAGTTGTGTAAAAAAAAAAAAAAAAAAAAGGGTAGCTCCTCGTCAGAGTGGCTTTTCATTAAAGAATTTTATTTAAGAATTAAAGGCAAACAATAGGACAGGAAGTTAAAAACTATTTAAGCATGTTTTTCGTGTTGGTGACACTTGCTGAGACATTAGACATTTTTTATAATTGACATTTTTATCGTCTTCAAGCACTGAACAGAACTATCCGTTCATCGCTGAACCTGCCGTGGCATGAAAATCCGTGCTGTGATTGCAAAACTGTTTATAGTGACTGTTATGTTAAGTTAGTTTCTGTTCCGAGAAAAAATACTCAGCAGGTAACAACTTAGCAGGAAAACAACTTGTGGCAGGTAGAAGATTTGCATGTCACTCGGCCCCATTGGGACGAATAACTTTCGTGGGCAATACTGTTGTCCTAAACAAATTATACACAAAACACACACTTGGATCATCATATCATGTTGTCGACCTTGAGTGGCTCTTTTAAACGGCTCAAACAATTTTAAAGGCTGAGCAGGTCTGTATGTGTACATCTATACAAAACATGTATAATAAAGTTGGTTATAAAAAAAACACAAAAAACACAAAGTAATATAGCTGCAATAAAGCAATGATCCAGACACTGGATTTAACTCATTTTGATATTGTGTAAATGGTCCTTCCTTATTATGCTTTAGCTTTTAAAGCAAAAAAGAACAGTTAATTTAGCTCATTAAATTTAAGCTAATTTACATTGCTCAATAAGAACAAAAAGCCATACAAATAAGTAATCATCCATGTATACAAACAATTAAAAATATGCACTTAACCATTGAAGAATGTGAGAAATGACAATGTTTGAATACAATTCAGTTTGCAGTTTAAAGAAAAACCACAAGACAAAATTATGCTGTATAAATGGTTTTATTCCCTGTGTGTTAAGAATAGGGATCTGCCACGTGTCAAAAAACAAGTGATTAAAATGTTGTGGAATAATCGGCTAATGATTTTATGAACAAATTGGTGATTTATGTACATTAGAGTAATAGTGGTGGCTATAATAAAAACAGAGATGTACGTATCAGCTCGAGCCTCTGACTCTAAAGATATAAGGAACTTTAAGACGCCTTAAGCCGTGGTGTCGGGGGCATGTGCGGGTCAGAGTCTTGCTCAAGGTCACTCACTAGAACCCACCGGACATGCCACCCAACTCTGCCACATTAATGGCCACTAATTAGAACATGAGTGAAATTTAGTATGATTTCTATAGGACTTAAACCTGAAGTAACAAACTGCTCATGTTAATTAGTAAGAATCCACCATGTAGAATGTATAAGGATAAGCTTCATATGAAACAGCCTTCAACAAGGGCTTTGACAGAAAGCAGCAGTCGACTGCTCGGTGTTGTAGTTCTGTATAATATTTCTGGGCTTTACTTTCCTCCTTGAGTCCTGATGGGGTAACGCTTCCCTCTCTTCCCCTCCCCCCATTCTGTCTCTTTATCTCTCGTGGCGTTTAACAACAGCCACCGCGAGCGCTGGAATGTCTGCGGCTTGACGTGACACAAATATCAAGATGAACTGGCCAATCCGCCATTGTTTCCCCATCGACGCAGCCACAGAGTTCTTTGTCATCACATCTGATCCCTGAAATGTCGTCATGTGTTCGGAGATGGTTCTGGTTCAGGCTTTCGACTATTGCTCACGTCCCACCGCGGAGATGAACAACGCTCGCTTGTGCTACTGAACACAAAACTGTGTCAGGCCATCTGCATTGTATTAGCACGAGCAAGAGGAATCTTCCATCAGCAGTCGGACATCAAGCTCACAAAGACTCTGAGATGAATTGGCTTATCAGAACAGCTCGGGGTTGATCTTAACGCAGCCGTGTTCACGTCCCACAGAAGCGGAAGATGGTGAGAAACATCCAGCCATTTTCTACCGCTTACTCTTTATCAGGAGCAACTCCGTGTCGGAGGCAGGATACACTCATGGATGGGTGGCCAGCCAATCACAGAGCGGGACACACATTCACACCAAATTAATGCATGTTTTTTGGACGGTGGGCACATAGAGTATTTACGGGAACTTGGGGGTGCTTATAATCACGGTTTCAAATATACGCAGCATTTTTCCATATTTCAAGACAGAAAATCACAAATAAACAGAAACACGTCGTCTTTATGCAGTGGTGTGCGTCTTTAAATAATCCATAGGCAGACGTGCTACAGTGTAAGTTTTTATTGGCTCAATAACAGGAATAAAGAAACACTAGCCATGCCACAACACTAAACACGGACAAGATAACGCTGGAAGAAGAAAGATTAAACTAAGATTAAGCACGGCAATTAATATTACAAAAAACTGTAACCCACAACCGGGTAGCTTAGCGCTAACAAACCGGTCCAATGTGTAATCACAGAAATAGTCAAAACTGTCGAAAATAAAGAATACGGGCAACGAATAAAAAAAAAAACAATACTAATCACAATCAAAATGCAAAGGATCTTGGGAAATGAAGATCTGACCACTAAAGTCTACTCACACTAGGTACTCGGACTTAAAAACAACATCTTAGCAGCGCAGGGCATGCAAATAAAAGTACTGTTAAAATAAAAAAAGAGAAGCAAATAGGACATTTTCTGACCATTCAATTGGGGATAAAACAAATGTATTCCACCTTTCCCCAATTTAAAGACCGAAAAAAAACTTGAAAAGACTGATGAAAAAAACTTTTACTTGAATAAAAAGTTACGCAGTAAATTTCCCGCCAGTTAGACATTTACGCCAATTTAATGGAGGGGGTGTCTGTAATACCCTTTTCCCGATATAAAGTGAAATTTAAAACTCAACTTTCAACCGAATGAAACGTTAATCACGCAATTCTCCTGTAAGATTGTGGGTTCAAGTCCCAATTAAAGCCGTGCGGTAAACATCAGTATCAGTTTGAATAAAAGTTAAGATGGGGGAAAAAAAGCGCATAACTGTAAATTTAACAAAATCTACAAAAGAAAACAAAAACATCCTTCCAGCCAACCACAACAGAGCCAGTAGCACAAGCAAGTCGGAAACACCCTCGTTCCTCTTCACCAGATCGTGTTGCAACAGAATTGCATCATCAATGAGACGACTGGTAAGCGAATCCCAGTGGCAGATGTTTACCACTCACCGCACGACAACAACTTCTGGTATTTGACCAACAAAGTGAGACACTGGACACAACTTGTAATGTTTCAACCACATATGTAATCAGTTCTGATCTTCTCATCTGGCTGGTGAACTGTATTAGAGACCTTGAGATCCAAAATGGACACCGCTCACAGACGTACACTTGGTGCAGTCAATCACGCGGCTCCCGTACACTATAAACTAGCGTGGACCCAATACACCACCTGTTCGAATTACAATTCCCACACACGACACTTGCAAGCACACAAGCGAAACCATCTGGATACTTCAGGACGATCCTGGCTGAACAGAGAACGCCCAACACCAGAGAAGATGCTGGTGTGATGCACATTTTGAGGTCAATGGTGTGTAAAAAGCACATTTCTAGGCGAGTCGACTCGCTTTGTCAAGCCTCATGCGTGTTTATTACATAAACAATCATAAAACCTGTCATACTTGTTCGCCGTAAAAATGCACGTCAGCATTGTACTGATGTAGATCAACCACAGACACGTCTGAAAACGCCTATTCTTCTTCACGAACGGCCTCTGTGACCAAAAGTGAAACTATTATCACTTGATCAGCCTTGATTCCCACTCAGGATGGTTGCGACACGGCTGAGGAGACGGTCTCTCAGACATGTCCGCCTGTGGTCAAACACTTCCCTTCTACGCTGCTGAAAACGCGGCTGCTCGCAGGGAAGAAAATAATTTTTCACTTATTTGCGTTTTCCAATATGCTTTCATTCTTTCCTAGGAAGAAGAACATTTGCTGGCCTAGACACAAACTGATGAACCGTTTGTTTGGATTGAGTGATTAATAGAGCGATATTTGCTTTAAAAACACTGCAAGTGCAAATATACTAATTCATAGCTAAAAAAAAAAAACAATTCAGTGCAATTGAAAGGGTGGATGGATTTACAGACAAATCGGTTGACTGGGAAACAAGACAAACAGATATGAAGATAGAAAGAGAGAGACACACAGAGCGAGAGAAAGGGAGACACACACAGAGAGAAACACACACAGAGAGAGAAAGAGAGACAGATACACAGAGAGAGAGAGAAATATACACAAGGGAAAAAACACGGAGAAAGGACGCGCACACACACAGAGAAAGACAGACAGGTACAGCGAGAGAAAGGAGACACACAGATAGACAGAGAGACAGAAAGAGAGAAATATACACAAGGGAAAAAACACGGAGAAAGGACGCGCACACACAGAGAAAGACAGACAGATACAGCGAGAGAAAGGAGACACAGACAGAGACAGAAAGAGAGAAATATACACAAGAGGGGAAAAAAAGACACAGAGAGAAAGACGCACACACATACACAGAGAGACAGACAGGTCCGCGGACAGAAATGTATGTACTACACAATACACACGAAAAACCAAATCGTCGTGTGCGAGGTTCGAGGCCACGTGCGTTTGTGTTCACGGTCATTTTCACGTGTTTACGC
This sequence comes from Paedocypris sp. Pulau Singkep, assembly GCA_017309775.1. Lineage (NCBI taxonomy): Eukaryota > Metazoa > Chordata > Actinopteri > Cypriniformes > Paedocypris > Paedocypris sp. Pulau Singkep. The sequence continues at coordinate 1,019,850 of MU204368.1, read as the reverse complement.
GTCGTTGTTGCTATTGTCACGCCGAGTTTACAAGGTTACACGTTTCCTTTCCTCGTTTGTTTTGTAGTGCTACTGACGAACCCCCCATGAGGGAATAAACACGCCGTCTGAGGGCAAAGTTTGGCGGCTGTGAGGTTAGGTATCGCCTCGTGTCGGCGTCTCCGCGTCCGCGTCATTGTGTTTGACACGGTTAATCTGCGCTAGTCGCTTTACAGCGGATTCAAACACAAAGCTGCTCTGCCTAATTGTTTCCTCGAAGAGTCGAAGACACCCGAGATCGCCATGATGACCGCGCGCCTCGCCATAAACAAACGCGACGTGACGCGACGTAACGAAAATAAAAGCACCGTAGTACGTACACAATGCAGCACAGACCATAACAATCGATCGACTCGGGACGATCGTTACCTCGAACTGCCAGTGCGCCGCCTGCAGAAGCTGCTTCGCCTGATCCGCCGCGCAGCCCGCGGTCAAAACAAACTGGTTAATCATCACTTGATGCCTCAGTTCGTCCGTGTTCGTCACCGACATCGCCGCGGTTCGCTCGTCCCGTGAACGGAATCTCCCTCAGGCTGCTAAACGACGGCGGCTTGAAGCGAGCGTGGCGGCCTGGCCCTTCCTTCGCACGCTCTCCTTCCAGTAACAACAAATATTTTCATGTCATCATCACCAACAACAAACCCGAGCGACGCTGCTGATTGGCCACCAAACCCAAACAGCGAGTACACGCGCAGCTCCCATAGGTCGTTCGGGGTTTTGCCAATGGGCGTGGGTGACGTAATTTAAAGCGGCGTAGTTGAACACCGGAGGCGTCTGATTGGGCAGCGGTTGGAAAGCTCGCGCGCTGATTGGTCAGACGAAATCCCATTGACGCTGATCCCAAACAACATCCACATGTAGGATCCACGTCGATTAAACTTTAAAGTTTGAACTTCTAAAGTGAGATGATGGCAATATGGCCGCTAGGGACGTGACGTCACATAACATGTTTAAATTTGGTATGTTAAGTGGGTTTCATTATGTCATTATGTGTTTTATTATTTAAAAATGTATGTTAAATATCAACAATGCCCATTGTTTTTCTTGCATTTTGGAAAAAGAGCAAAAGACCTCCTTGTTGTGTGTACAAACTTGGCCACTAAAGCTGATTCTGATTTAAAAGCCAAAAAGTGTAATTAATATTTATTAAACCAATTCTTTTTAGCACCAAATTTCACAAGGTAAATGTAATACAGTTTGGTTCTTTCTGTCATGTGCCACAATAAACACTAAGAGCGAGAGACAAATGTGTATATAAGTTTGTGTATTTAAAGTTTTAAAGCAAGCTTGGCAATATGGCCGCTAGGGACCATACTAATAATTTGCTCTGCATTTAACCCATCCAAGTGAAGAGAACACACACAAACCCGGAGCAGTGGGCAGCCTAAGCCACGTCACCCAATTGGCCAGCCACGTTTATGAATTATATAAATGTACATATATGTTTATCAATATATGATGTATGTGAATACGTATGTAAATAATTCAGAGCTGTGTCTGTAAAAGCTTGTTATGGAGACACTGTCTGTGATGTAATGGAGCCTTCATGCTGTGTCCTCTTCATGATCTCCAGTATAACTGATCTGTAGTAACATATTCTATGACAAAATAGAAACATAACACACATCTGGTCATCTGTCAACACTTTAGGCCTTTCGTTTCTCACGCAAGAAGTGTGTGTTGTGCGGCATCATCCAGGGAAAATTGTAGAATTCATCCCGGGACAACTGATGATTAGCAACAACATTAAAAGATAGTTTAAAACTTCTACTTTACAAAACTCAGTCCAGCTATTACAACTTTCTAAGATGGATTTTCAAAAGTTTACACAGGAGAAAAAACTCTGGAATGTTCAACCTAGTATGATTTAAGATCCAGAAACAGTAAATCCGTTTAATTCTGGACTAAAAACCGATGAACAATTTTCAAAATCAAAACCTGACATTTTTTCCAAAACTCAAATGTATTATACAATCAAATGACTTACTAGGTTTTAATGGAGAAAAAAAAGATGAATCCGTGTTGAGGGTTAGTCTTATTTGTGATTCCTGAAAATTGTGAAGAAAAAAAAAATCTCTTAATGAAATATATTGTAAAGACGTTATTAACGAGAGAAACCAGATACAAAAAAATTATGTCCTGTGTTATTGCTGCTTCTCTTGGTCAAGACTTTCTTGTATAAATGATTTTTTTCCCCTCAATAAATGAACGTTAATACATTTACCTCAAAACAAACAAAACAAAACTATATTAAATAAACTGAACACATTTTAAAGGACTTCATGAACCAAAATGCTGAAGAAAAAAAGTTTAAATAAAGGTTATATAGAGAGTCAATATATTACAGACAAATGGAGCTTATATGGAGTCAATAGAAAGTCGAATAATTTATTGTTTAACAGTTTGGGGGTTTTACATTTACACATGCATTCGAAAAGGGTCTCAAACTGCCGACCAGGGGCCGTTTACAGCCCTTCCTGCCCAAGACAAGCAGTAAACATGCTTAAAATAGTAGACCAATCCTAATGTCATCTAACATGTTTAAAATGGAATGTAAAGTGGGTTTAAAAACGGTTATTAAACAAATTATTTTAAGTACCAAATTAAACAAGGTAAATTTAATATAGTAATTCAGGTGCCACAATGAACACTAAAATGGAAAGACAGAGTAAAAGTTTGTATAGAGTCTATACGTGTCTGTGTACTGTATATGAAGCAAAAGTAAAACCTTTGTGTGTGTGTGTGTGTGTGTGAGAGCGAGTGTTTTAAGTGAGTGCATGCGTATGAGACAGAGTGAAAGTATTTTGTGAGTCTGAAAAAAAGTGCGTTCAAGTGTGTGATGGTCTACTTTTAATGTGTGAGCTTGTTTTGAATGTTAGTTTAGTTAAATTTTAGTTTAGTTTTTAGTGTGTGTGTGTAAAAAAAACATTATGTGTCATTAATTGTAACCGGGCCAAACCTATAAACTAGTTTTTAGTTGTTTCAATCCAGTTCATCAATCCGTTCTGTGCTGCATCGCTCCTGTTTATACTGCTGTGCTGTGTTTTTCTCAGTTGACATTTCTTGGTATAATACCGTACCTAACTCTTTATACTTTTATACTGCAACAAAATACAACCACGTGGGTGTAAACCTACTTAGAAATAAAGTGCTTTCCTTGAAAGTCCTCTTCCTGTTGTCGTTCGCTGTCTGGAGCGACAGAGAAAAGCCTCGGAAGAACGTTCCACTTGACAGTTCTGTGTTTTTACCTAATGTAGATCAGACAACAAATTAAAATCATGTCAAACACACACACTGAACAAAACAAAAACACAGAATGTAAAGTAAAAATAAAATACAACAACAAAAAGACGAAAATATTGGTTAAATGAATACTAAAATCTTGCACATTTTACGAAGACACCATGTACAGGGACAGTTGTAAAAAATACACTGCACAACAATGATTGTTGTGTTTTTGAGTGATCTACACAATAAATGTTTTTTTTTATTATATACAGTATTCAAACATATGTTTTTTGATCTTGGTCTAAAAACACGGGTAACTGTAAATACAACACGGAACACACGTGCACTGTTTACTAGAATCAGAGGGATTTCTCCGAAGCCAGTGAAATGCCAGAAAAAATGTTCACTGGTGTAGTAATAAAAGTGTATTAAAATCCAGAGTTATTAATACCGCAGATAATGTTGTTAAAATGTAAAACTATCCACTGATCTGTTCTTCCATCCCAAAAACACACGACACAAAAATATAGAAAATCACCAGTGAAGAAGAAGAAGACACAAATATTAACCAATAGTTTTTAACAAACACATTCCCTTAGAGAGGATCAGCATAACTTAAGATATACTACTGGAGCGACGTGCTATTAAGTACCTTTAGGACAATAAAAACATGAAATGGTAAGAAAAAAAAAAAAAAAACTTTACTGTAATAGAAATGTTACTGGATTACTTGTAAGTAAAATAAAAGTGGTACAAATATCCAACACTAACTAATGCACTACACAAACGGTACAACTCGGTAGTTGAGGATTTGGATTTGTGTCCAACAGGTCGCAGCTCAGCACTCACCACAATATTGTTTAAATTATGACGAGATCGGAAAGTGATGAGTTGTGTGTTGACGCCCTCTAGCTGTGGGAATTGGGATTCTCACACTTCCCAATCAGCAACACCAACTCTGTGAATTACGCACAAACGATAACATCAAAGCAAAGTATAGTGTTACTGTGATATTAACTCATCTATAATAGCATTATTCACAACCAGTAAACCAGGAAAGCCACTTCCTTTATTTGAGACAAACACACAAAACAGATGCTCTTAAAGGCACATTACACTGACATCGCAGCTGCACACACATACAGTTCTTGTGCTCTCGTGCTCACGGGTGATCTATTAAATCAGCCTTTTACAATGCTTTCTGTGTTCGATTAGCAATGTCTCCATGTCGTAATTAAAAGTTGTAACGAAACATAAGTGTTATACTGTATTAGACAGTTTATATGCGTACAGTCGACTCTGTGCTGTGACTGCTGTCGGTAAATCTGGGCAGCCGCTTTATTGGGCCAAAAAAATCTCATAACGCTAATTTTTGCCGTTTTATCTGTGCAAAAAAAGCCTCTTTATTGGGCCAGAATTTGAGTGGAAATGAATCGCCAGCGTTCAGATGTGAAATCTGTGAAAACGCACAATATTTCATGGCGGCGCGTGTGTCTCCGCTATTTAGTGATTAGGGAATACTCAATGGTCGCTTTTTTACTCAAACGCTGTCACTAAGCATGAAGCATTTTTCAGCATCAGCAATGATCTTTGATGATGTTGTTATAAATAACAATGAGCTGGACAAAAGGTCAAGACTCAATTTCTTTATGTAGAAAAGCAAATGTTTAACGAAGTGCGTCAGACAATAGGAATGTCGTCACAATACAGGGAGAGAAGCAAATCAGGAGGAGTAGAAATCAACACCATACACACCAAGAAAATAAGACACCGGGAATATACAGGGAGAAATGGTCCTATCATTCACAACCAGCTGCAGAGAGCGCGCACACACTGAGCTGTCTGAAAGCCTCGCGTCTAGTAAGTCTGCTCCATATAACTGTTAAAACTGCTTCGTCTTTCCGCGTGTTTGATGACTTTATTCAGAACCAGCCTCTGAATTTCACACGATCTTTCGATGCTCAAATTTACATTGCTCAGCTTTCATTTAACAAAATGCACCTTCATAAGAAACAGTAGTTCTGTGCTGTTTGTATGTTTTGAGAGAAACAAAGAGCTTAATATTATTTTAAGGATTACTTCTAGTCTTTTTCCGGCCAATAATGGAGAAGAAGTGATGAGGGACTTGGTGGTGGCTTATGGATGGAGGCGTGTCCAGCGCCGCTTTATTGGAGCAGCTGCTTAATTGGGCCAAAATGGTCGCATCCTGAGGTGGCCTGATTAAGCAGAGCGGACTGTGTATAAAAAAGTAATTCATAAATGTCCACAAGTCCAATGGAGCGTCCACATTCCCAGATCTGATGCCAATTTATTTCAACTGTGCCACCAGCAGAGTCCTGACATATGGATGCTTAGTGTGGTTTAGGTCGGCTTAATTTACACTTAGGGCCGACCAGCAGTCACTCCAGCAGGAAGTGAAAGCAGCCAGGAAAACCATCGGAACGACTCTGCCCAAGATCAGAACCATCTACTCCACCCGCTGTCTGAGAAGAAGACACACCATCCTGTGGGACCAACACCATCCAGCACACAATTTTTTTTACCTGCTGCCCTCTGGGAGAAGGTACAGGTCAATCCAGGCCAGAACATCAAGACTGTATCCACAGGCTGTGAAGCTACTGAACACTGCCCCCCCCCCTTTCAGGGCCAAACAAACACCTCTAATCTTCAATAAACACTAAATCGGTCTGCATTGTTGCATGTCACCATTCTCTGCCCCACTACCCCGCCTCTCTCGATAGACAATAACCACACCCCACTACTTATCATAATTCTCAGGTGCCTGTCTAAATCACTTCACTTAACATGCTCTAATGCTACTGTACTATGTGTTGTGTTATGATAACATTTATTTATTTAACTCGCAATTTTATTGTTCTTGTGACAATGACAATAAATAAATGAAATGAAATAAAGGTGTATTCACGGTATGGCAAAATCCATATTGTGGCACAACTCAATACCGGTTTTAAGGTTCTGACCAGTTTATCGCCCACCCCTAGTACACACTAGTTTGGCAATAGTAGAAATGTACCGATATCATAACACTAATGCACTACATCAACTGTACAACCATGTAGTTGTGACCTAGTGGTAGGGAGTTGGACTCGTGTCTAACAGGTCGCCGCTCAGCACTAACCACATAATTGTTTAAATCATGATGAGTATTGAAGGTGTTGGCGCCCTCTAGCTGTGAATCTCACACTTTCCAATCAGCAACATTTGAACCGCAAATTGCATAAACAAGAACATCAAACCAAACTATACAGTGTTACTGTAATAATACCAACTTATCTATAGTCTTGTTCACAGGCACAGCCTTAACCAACCTGAAGCCCTTATGCAAAAATTCAGGGATATGTGCATGTCAATATGGTCAGGAACCATTCTGAAATTGTGCTCTGCATTAAACCCTCCAGTGACACACACTGTGAAGTGAATAACAAACCCGGAGCAGTGGGCAGCCTCAAGCCGTAGCGCCCAGAGGGCATGAGCAGGTTAGTGTCTTGGACAAGGACACTCAGTTGTAGAAGCCGCCAGACAGAGATTCAACCTGCAACGCTTGAGTGGCAGATCCAACTCCCTACCACTGCACCACAACAGCCACGCAAGTTGTAACAGCCAGAACTGCATATGTGTGCAAGCAAAACGAATACGGCATTCTGCTAAATAAAAGAGTGAAAAAACCATTAGGGACTTCACACCAAGAAGGAGACAATTGAAAAGGTGAGTTTTCCAGGAGAGTTTGAGTCCCGCTCAGGCCTTACTGTGCAGAGTTCCTCCCAATAATTACTCCTCACCGTGGGTTTCCTCTGGGTCTCTGGTTTCCCCTCACAGTCCAATCAGCATTGTACAATGACCAGTGTGTAAATGTGTGTGTCTGTCCGTCCCACTCTACGAATGGTCGTCAGCAATCCATGTGTCCCGCCTCAGGCACCGATATGAGGTAGACACCAGCTCCCCGCAACCCTGAGATAGAGTAAGTGGTACAAAACGGATGGATTAGGCACAAAAACAGACAGTTAAAACTGTGAAAAGCGCCGTACAAATGCTCAGAACTTGGAACATAAATGCACTATTTTATATCAATAAAAATAAAAAGATGATCTAACAAAGATCTAGTAGCGTCTTTGGTTTTGTTCCGGGAGTGTGAAACTACATTCTTTCTAAAATGAAGCACTGTGAACTAACGCTGGTGGTACCTTCAGATTTAGAGGAGGATTCAGTGACGTGATGCTGCTGATGAGGCGGCGAGCGGATGGTGGAACTGTGAAACCTCCGCAGCGCATCTGAAGACAGACGAAGAGAAGGAGACACATCTAATAACACAACTGATTTGAAATAATGTAAATGTAAAAAAAACCAAAGGTACATGCACGATGTTGAATAAATTGTGTAACACACACAGTGACACACACACACACACACACAC
>MU204368.1:884277-1008693 GCA_017309775.1 Paedocypris sp. Pulau Singkep | reverse complement strand
TCTCTCTCTCTCTCTCTCTCTCTCTCTCTCTCTCTCTCTCTCTCTCTCTCTCTCTCTCTCTCTCTCTCTCTCTCTCTCTCTCTCTCTCTCTCTCTCTCTCTCTCTGTCTCTGTTGGTCTGTCTCTAAGTCTGTCTCTAAGTCTGTCTCCGTCTGTTGGTCTCTCTCTCAGTCTGTCACAAATACACACAAATATACATTCGACTCCGCTTAATTGGGCCACATCTGTACGTGACCATTTTGGCCCAATTAAGGGGCTGCCCAGATTAAGCGACGTCTGACAGGCCCCCCTTTCTTAACATTCGTCGCCACGGAATGGAATGCTGGCGATTATTGGTAATTTTTTTCATCACCACTCAAATTTTGGCCCAATAAAGTGCCTTTTTTTTAATTTTCCGTTATGAGATACATGAGAAATATGTTTTGGGACTTTAGGATTTGGCCCAAACAAACGGCTGTATATTATAGTCGACTGTATAAGTCTCTCTAATTGATAAAGGTGATTTGCTGGTCATCATTATTAATGGGTTTTAATTATCCTTTGTATATAATAATTTAGTCTTGTGTAAACATGACGTCTATTTCATGTCTCAAGTCGTCTTGTTTCAGGGCAACGTGCAGATCATGTACCGCGACCTTCCCTTGTCCATCCAGGAGGGATATGAACGCTTTCTTTGTGACGACTCTCTGACTCTTCACCAGTATCAGGTCAGTCTGTTCACCCACTTACTCACAAACACTGCCTCAAATGTGCTTCTCTTCTCTTGTTTCTAGTTTTCATATCCAAATACATTGCCTTTACTGTAAATGTACAGTATATATACATTTCCAGAGATAAGTTGATATCAGAATATCAAAGTAATTCTCTGGCTTCTACATAGAACACTACAATGCTCTTTTCAGAGGTTTAAAACGGACACTTAATTAAGGATAGAACGCTGAATGTAAAAGTATCTTTATACCAAGGCTTCTTGTAAAAAATGAAGACACGGTTATTTATTTTACAGTGGATTTACTTGTTTTTTTATGTGAAATAGTAAAAAAAGACAAAAAAAATCCCAGACAAATCAGAGTCAGAAATAGAATAGAATAGAATAGAATAGAATGCCGTTATCGTCATTGTATCACAGGGTTAAACCTAAAGTAATGGAAAGTAAAATGTTTCTATTATGTTTGAAAGTGTACATTTCCAAGCTTCTCCAATTATAATGTACGTTATTTTATAAATACGCATGTTTCTTTTATGCAGGTTTTTGCACATTTGAAAAGACTTGGTTATGTGGTGAACAGATTTGATCCCAGGTACACACGCACACACACACACACACACACACACACACACACACACACAAATGCTTTACATCGACACTCTGCTTCACTAACACACTCTGGACACACAGCTCTGTCCCGTCCCGATACGAGAGACTTCTGAATCTGCCGGCGTCAGCGGACAAACAGAAAAGGCAGCTGAAGAGAAAGCGCTCTCAGAGTCCCGTGTCCAGGTACCTTCACTTTTACTGTTACACACCACACACACACTTTCATATCATAGCCGGCTCCCACCAGCCACAAAACAATACAATACGCCCCCCTCAGCCTAACCACACCCATCAAAATATTTCTCTCCGCCCTTTTACTGCTATTATTAATAATAACCAAAGCTCAACTGTAACTTCAGTCCTAAAAATCCTCACAATATGGGTGCAATGTATACATTTTAAGAAATGTTAACAATATCTCATTTCAAAGCATGGAAAAAATCTCGAGAAAATATTTCTAATGTCATTGTCATTTAGCAATGGGCTAAATCTGTTTTCCCACTCTGATTGGCTATGTGAATTTTATGTGAAAATTAATGGACCACTACAGCGACGTTTCCCATATTTCTCACAGCGTAAAGCAAACAGGTAATTGGACTGGTATTATTGGGTTGTGTGGGAACAACGAGCCACAGACCTTAGACGCCTGTAGAGCAAATATCCCAGAAGAGATTCAGTCAGGCTTCTCTAACATGAAGAGCAGGATCAAAGTTGTTCTAGAATGTCCTATTTGCATGATGTTGCAATTTAATTACCATTTGATAGTATTGACCAAAATACAAGCCTAAATTGTTGTTCATGAATAGGAATAGGAGATTTCATATTAAATATGATTAAATTATACTATTATATTAATTGTATTAAATGTTATTAATGATATACAAATCAAGGCAATATATTATTTAGATACATATACAATATTTTTTCATATTGAGTATATTACATTTTTCAGTACAACGAAAACATATTATTATTATTTATTATATATAGCCCAGTTTCAGTGTTCCTGGAGCTTCATCAGTAACAAGTACATTAAAGTGAAAGAAAGTTGTGAGTCCAATGAAATGCATCAACTTTACTATGCAACTTTACTGTAAATCCATTGAAGTTCTACTCTGTGAATAAATGCAGAACAACAAAGTATAAACATTTTCTGCTTGTTTCTGCTCGTTTGTTTTTTTTCACCAAGCGAGGAGACGGAATCGGCAGGAAAGAGTGATGAACAAGCCGTTCCACCGAGCGCTTCAGCTCCTTGTGAGAGCTCCACAGGGACGTGGTGGACGGAAGGAGAAGTTCAGCCTCACTCCGCTCAGCCCTCACACAGCGCCCCCCGCTGGGACTTCAGCACCATCTCTTTCCCAGATCTGGGGGCTGGTGGGAGATCTTCAGACCACCTCCCGTCCCCAGACCCTGACCTGCTGCCCGCTGGTCTGAAGGTGGGGCCGAGCGACGTGTCCGTGTGGCGGAACAGACTCAACGTGAGGGCGGAGAGGCCGTCAGGACGCCACAGGGAGCGCCATCACCGGGACGTTAATCGAGACCGCGAGGTGCGCGACTGCAGGAACTGGACGGAGTATTTGCAGCTGCTGGAGAGAAGGAGAAGGTTCCGGAAGGGGACGGTGAGACCCGAGCACCTGTGGGGGAGGGAGGTGAAGCCCCTCAGTCAGCCCGGTCACAGCTCCTCACATCGTAAGACTCTCTCATTATATGTTTGTCATGTTTCACGGAAAGTGCGGGAGAAGTCAACTACCGTAATTACCAGACTATAAGGTGCATTCGATTTTAAAGCGCTCCATTAAAACGTAAACGGCGAGTTCCTAAACTTTTTCCGCATGCGACTAAGGCACATTTGTTTTTGCTGATTTAAGGCACACTTCATGTTTAAGATTATTTTAGGGTTTTGAGTGCGCCTTGTAGTCAGAACATTACGGTAACTGTGAAATACATTCACCTTTGCATCTTTTGGATCCATTTGAATACATGATGTTGCGATTTCATTACCAAATTTCACAGTATTGACCAACATACAAGCCAAAATTGTTGTTCATGAATACAAGAAAAATACTGAATATTAATACAATATATATTACATTAATTTATATTTCATGTATTGAATTGAATTGAAAAATCCTTTATTAGTCCCACAGCGGGGAAATTTCACGTCACAACAGCAACAACAAATCCAAGCAAATAAATAAACAAAATTTTATTAATATTATATATTTGTATACAACTATAATATGTATTAATTTTAAGTGTATTTGATTTTTCAGTTTAACGATTATTATCATTTTTATTATTATCATTATCAAAAATGTAGCACATTTTCAGTGTTCCCTTGGCTTCATCAGTATAGTACAGCGAAAGAAAGTTGTGAGTACAATGAAACGCCTCAACTTTACTGTATAACCTTACGATAGAGCTATTTAAATTGCTATGAATAAATGCATAAAAACAAAATATAATAATTTTCTGCTTGTTTCTTTATATTCACCATTGCGTCTTTTGGAAAAGTGCTTACACACACACACACACACACGCAAGGTTACACACACACACACACACACACACACACACACAAACACTTATACGAAAGTTCTTTTTTTCCCTTATTTTACATAAATTTTTAACTTTACATAATTTTTTTTCAAAAAACCGCATGCCACTTTCCCTGGTGTTTTATAATGGATCAAATTCAGTCGTTCACTTCTCCAAGTACAGAAAACCTTTCTGTGGTTCTATCAGCGTCTGAACTCTCTTTTCCCCGTGTTTGTGATGCAGGTGAACTACTGGACCAGATCAGCATCATCAGACCTCAAGAACTGACCGATCCTTCCATCAGGTTCATATCACTCACATTTACCATCCTCTCGAGTGACTGATGTTAACCCGGATCGTTCAACCCGTTTCCTCAGAACTTCCCCATCGGGCCAGTGGAAGATCAGTTTTGACATTTACCTGCCGGACGTGGTGGCGGAGTTTAAAAAGAGTCAACCGGGAAAACCACACAGCCGCATGTGTGTTTGCAGGTGAACACACGCCACGGCTTTATTTATTTATAATTTATACATTTTTTTTTTTTTTTTTTGAAAAATGGCTTTATTGAGCTAATGACTGAACTGTGGCTTCAACGTCTCTGTTTCATATAAAGAAGTACGTATAAAAAAATAGTTAATAAACATCACTTCAATGTTGTTTTACTTAAAAATAATAAAACAGTAATCTATTCTAGCAATCGGAACTACACCTCCCATGATGCTTTGCAGCTCACTGGTTCCCATGAGCCTTTGCTCCGAAGCTTTTGCAGCGTGCTTATATGTATGTGAATAGTGTATTTAAAATCCCCCATTGTAAGCTCTCCGCAAGTTTTTGAGCCGCTAAAATAGGAAAACAATGTGTGCTTATTCGCGTAAATACGATGTCAAAAAAGGCTGAAAAGGTGTGGTGTTTAAAAGCCCCAAAAGTGTTTTGTTAAATTATTTTTTTGCCTTGTCATGTCTTTAAATCAACTGTTGTTGGTCAGGTTTGATGGTCCAGTGCCGGATCTGCGGGTCATGAAGCAGCTGGCAACCCAGAGTGGAGACGTGCCCGTGACTTTTGCTGTGGTGGACCATGGAGACATCTCGTTTTACTGCTTTAAGCAGTTCAAACTCCCCACTGATGTGTATTAAAAGATGTTTGGAAATAAATATTTTGGCTAAACTGTCAGAATAAATACCATCTGAAGATTTTCAAGAGTTTTTTTTTATGAAACATCAATATCTCACGTTGTATAACTTAATTATAACAACTTTTTTCTAAGTTAAAATTCTATTTTCATAATAGCTGCAAGCAGGGATCACTTAGGATGGAGACATTTGAAATACCGTCTGTTGACTCAGTGGTGCCCTCTGTGGTTAAACAATGCCATTTTTATTAGCCTAAAAGGCGAACCAATAAAGACATGAATGTAATTCTTCTCAATACTTTTTATTTTTTAAAAACAAGAAACAATGTAATAAATATGTTAATAAACAGCTATTATTTATAACTTATTGTTTATTTTTTTAAAACAAAGTAAAAGCACGTTTGTTTTTGAGGCATAGCCTAAATTAATTTGTGTTTAGGACTGACTTATGCCAAACAGGCAAGCGGGGGCAATTTACAAATCTTCAGAATCTACCCTTATTGACCTCAAGCGGCGCTAGAACCAACCATTCACAATAGTAACTGCGTACATATTTCCATTTCCCAGTAGCATGTAGTCTTTTCCATTATGTCATGGACGCAGAGATGTGCGTTTTTTCCACTATACAAAAGGAAAATTGTACAGAAAAACTCAGCTTTTTCATGGAGCTGTACATCAGCCTTTATGAATTGTAAAATTTAAAATCTAAACGTGTGTGCAAAAACTGCTATTTTACATTTCACCCCTGAGTCTCATGGCACGTGTTTGAACATTTCAGCCTAGCTCATGAACGTGTCGTTTGCAATAAAAAAAAAAAATGACAAAATAGTTTATTTACAATTAATGTTGTTGGCTTGAAAAATGTCCGACTGAATGATAAGCTCTCACACATTTTCACCAGTTCATCACTAATTCTGGATTCTCTTTGTATCAGAATTTCGTCACGAGTTTGTATCACTTAAATTTAGTTGGATTGTTGAAAATAAATAAATAACAGAAAAATAAGTAAATGTACTGTCATGTAGTTAGTCTGATCAGATGAGTCAAATGCAGAGAAAAACATTTCCCATCTGAGGGACTAATAAATATACTTTTCAATATAAAAAAAGTATAAAAAATTTAAATTATTAAATAAAAAATATATATATATATTACTACTTCATTGTATCGTATTTGGCCCTGAAAGCACAAAGTTTGGACACCCCGTGTAAATGCTACAGTAGACGACTTTACTTGCTATTAAACTAGCATCCAGTATTAATTAGCGCCCGGTGAGCATTAGTAGTGCTGGTCAGGAAGTATCGACTTACACCAACACAAAACTCTGTTTGCAGCAAACACGCGGCGTAATATTAAAGCGCACGCGTCTTCCACGAAAGCCTTTCATCTGCATCGAGTCAAATCCGTGAGTCATTGGACACGGCAGCAGCTGTTTGTGTCGCTTTCATTGTCGGGCTGTTTATTTGCAGAACTCTGAAGGAAGGTTGGGCACCTTTTCGTTCACTATAAATGCCATGGAGCGTGGAATCCCGACAGGAAGCGTCTAGACATGAACCTGCCAGCGTTGATGCTTTTCCTGGCCTACGCTGGTAAGACCTTTACCATTCAACATTTACCAGGTCCCTGATTGGTTGGTTTTTTACTAGCTGTATTGTTTATCATGCTTGACGTCTTCTCACGTGTTTATTGGTGGGCCAAGCAGATGTTTGCTGCTAGATCAAACCTCAGTTGTCCACACAGGCTGTGTATCCGCCGCTGGAAGCTGCAGTTACATGGCGCTGATCGAGTCTCTGGGTCTAAACGACACTAATGCTCAGATGACGTCACTGAGACCCGTTTATAACTGGACCACCCCGACCATCATGTATGTCGACCTGTACGTCTCCTCCATCACCGCTGTGGTACGAGTCCGAGATTGTTAAATCAGTAATTTATTGGGGAGATAATAATGACTTACATGACCTGACATGACACGGAGCCCAAAACCATCTGTTGCTAAAATGCCTCCTATTTTTCTGTACTTCTGTATTCGGACAGGATGAAAAAGCTCAGAGTTTGTCGACACAACTCACAATTGTTAACGTAAGTGTTTTAAAGTCTCCGTTCGAGCTCTGCAGAATCAGCGTTCAGAGCCCGTGCGAAGATGATAGTGTTTTAATTACGTATACATGTCAAATGTATTTACAGTGGCAATGTCTGCTTGAGTATTTACTGATGTTCATGTCTAGTCAAAAGCCTCAGCAAGGCGACTGTGACTGTGAAGAATCTAAATTTACTGTTAGTAACCTACCATTGTACCAACCAATACAATACAAGTTGTAGACTTTGTGGACTGCTTGTGTTTTTTTTTTGTCAGGCAGACAGAGAGACAGAAAGATAGACACTGTATTCACAGCAGAAAATATACACATAAACATATACAAATAAAAGTAAAAGATGTTAATAAAAAATGAATAGTTATGAAGACAGAAATATGCATTTTTTATTTCCGCATGTGTTTATATTACAATATACGACGTATTGCAATGTAACAATATAAGTATTGTATTGTTATATGAAATAATATTTGTTACAGGCAAAGTATGAAATCCAGACATTCTGTAGAATAACAGAAAAGAAGAAAACGCAGCGTCTAAATAATACTGGAAGAAATACAGATGGACATAAATAAATAAAATCATTAATATCAGAACAGACAGAGACGACGAATCAAATAGCATCTGGTAGATCAGCGCTAACGGCTTGTTTTTAATAATATTTCTATCCTTATTTTATATTTTATTTCTTTTTTATCTATTTTTTATTGTACAGTATCTCTTTCTCGCATGTACCCCCCCACCCCATGTTTTAATGCTGGACGATTGTAAAATACATTTCATTGCATGTTGTACCATGTATAATGTGTATATTACAATTACAATTTGAATTTGAATTTGAAACAAAGTCCATAAGCAAGTAAAAACATCAGGACAGAAAGAGAACATTCGAAAACACGGTAAAAAAAAAAAAACACACACAGAAAACATGAGAGAGCTGCACAGAGCAAAACAATACTGTGCTACAATTAAAATCTTAAATCTAAAACTTAAACCTTCACTCCGTGTCTGATAAAGACTGGAGTGCAAAGGCTCATGGGAGGTGAGCTGCCGAGGTTCCTGTTGTGTTACTGTATGTTTGACACTGCTGTATTCGCAGGGTTGGACCAGTGATTTCACACAGTGGGATCCCAGTGACTTTTGTGGAATGTTTATTTGCTCCATACGGAAGGAGATGGTCTGGTCCCCGGACATCAGCATTCTGGAAAGGTTTGAAGCTTTAGGGTTTGTGTTTGAAAGTGGAAGGATCAGAACCTGAACCTGATTCGTTTCTGTGGTCTGTAGCATTAACACAGAGTTTGCGATTCCGGAAGATCCGTATTTCCGTCTGGGCTTCAATGGCATCATCGTCAGGGTTTCCACTTTTGCGGTGACCTCAACCTGTAAAATGAATCTGTACAATTTTCCCTTTGACGTCCAAATCTGCACCATAACTCTTCAGTCTGCAGTATATGAAAGTAAGTGTGATTCTTGAATAAATGGTGAAATCATGTCAGTTTTTTTTTGTTTTTTTGTTTAATGTATTGTTTTATCATACAGTAAACCAAACACAAACCAAATGTTCACTTATTTTTGTACATTTTGGCCAGAACAATTGATCATTCATGGTGTTTTTTTTTTTATTTTATTACGTGAAACTTGGAAGTTGGATTGTTTTGATTAGGCTCTTTTTTTCTTTTTTTTTTTGCATTAACTCATGTCATTAATTCAACTTCAATTAAACTTCTTCTCTTGGCACAATATAAACTTTTAACTTCAAAACACAATTTATCTTCAATTTGATGAATATCATCTTTATCCTTATACAGCACCTATTATCGCTCTATCATTACTGTTTGGTTTGGTTTGATTGCAGAGAGCGAGCTGACTTTACTCCCGTACTCCAATGCCTCCTTCCTCACCGCCGTCTCTCAGAACTCCTTTCAGACTCAGGGCGAATGGGACCTGGTCAGTATCAACATGACGACGTCCTCTGCTGAGATACAAGGACACACACAGGATCAGCTGAAATATCAGGTACGGGAGAGCAGAAGATCAACCACTAGTCTGTGTTGTTATTATTATTCCGTGGTTCATTTAATGTCATTTAATTTTCTCTTGATTTAGGAAGATTTTTCCATTTCCATAAAACCTATGACATTATACAGTTCTATGTTATTAAATTATAGAATTATTAATGCGCTGATTATATACCGTATTTGCGTGAATATAAGCTCCCAGTTTTTCTAATTTTAGCAACTCAAAAATTTGCGTGTTGCTTATAATTGCCAATTTCAAATATTATTAATATATGTAAATATAAGCGATAATTTCTTTAAATAATGTCTCTGGAGGCAAACGTGCATATGAGTTTTTATTAGCTCAATAACAGAAATTAAGAAACATAACAATAAAGCAAAAGCTGCTCCAAAAATTGAAAATCTAAATGAAGAATTGTGTGATGTAACGTTGAGTTTTGCCTGTTTTTATAACCAGGTGACCATGAGCCGGAGACCTTTACTGTACGTCATCAACCTCATAGTGCCCGTCTTTTATTTCCTTGTCCTGGATGTGGCCTCGTTTTTCATGGAGTCGGGTGGAGAAAAGCTGGGCTTTAAAGTGACTTTGCTGTTGGCAATTTCTATGTTGCTCCTGATTCTTAATGACATTCTGCCATCCACCACCATCAACATGCCAGTGATCGGCAAGTATTGACTCGAGGATCAATAGATAAAGACACTGACACAGACCGAGATGAATGGACGATTGAAGGGCAGCGATAAATGGATAGATGTATGAATGGACAAAAGGATGGATGGTTAGATAGAAAGAGAGAGATAGATGGATCAATGGATGATCGAAGGACAGTGATAAATGAATGGATGGATGGATGGATAATGTAGATGGATGGATAAATAGAGAGGGATAGAGAGAGAGAAAGGGATGGATGGATGGATGATTGAAGGATAGTGATAAATGAATGGATGGATAGATATATGAACGGATGGATAGATGTATGAATGAATGGGTTGGTGATGGATGGACGAATGGATGATGGTTGGTTGGTGGATGGATGATGGATGGAGGGACTGAGAGATGGATAGACAGACATATGGATCTGTGTGTGTGTGCAGGAGTTTACTGCACCGTGATCTTCACCCTCATCGCTGTCAGCATTCTGGAGTCCATCATTGTGACTTTCCTCAAGTCTAAAGGAGAAGCAGCCACCAGCAAACCTTCTACTTCTGGTATCTGTCTGCATCACATTTATTTGTTTGTAACGTTTTCTAATGTAATATATGAGTCGCATTGTGTCTGGATGTTTCCAGTGAGTACAAGAGCTAGTTCAGGGGTGGGCAAACTTCTCAATTGGCGGGACACAATGGGTTCTAACATTTGACAAAGGGGCGAGAGCAGACTGATGGAGGTAGAGTTTACTTTGGCAACCTGGTCACTGGAGAAAAAATTACACATCTTGGAACATGAAGGAAATAATGTATTTACGCAAATATAAGCATTTTTGACGCTCAAAATCTTGGGGGTGCTTATACTGTAATCGTCCATTTCAAGTTAGCACGTAAATATATGCACTTAGTTTTCTGTATTTCAAGACAGGAACAATCACAAATAAACGTAAACACGTCGTCTTTATGCAGCGGTGGGCGTGTGCGCGTCTATATAATAGTAAATAATGGTCCGTAGGCAGACGTGCCACAGTATACGTTTTTATTGGCACAGTAACAGAAATAAAGAAACATTAGACACCTCGCGACACTTAACAGAGACAATATAACACTGTAAGAAGTAAGATTAAACTAAATACAGTACAATAATTTATATTACAACAAAGATGTAATACAAGAAAGAAATCACGACCACTTAGCTTAGCGCAACCGGCTACAAACAAGTCCAATGCGTCATCACAGAAAGAGTCAAAAAAGTCGAACATGAAGAACACAGGCGAGGAGTAAAAACAATCCAAGGAACAGACACAATCAAAACGCTCGGTCGCTGCACAGAGGATAATAAACCTTCCTCTTCACACGGCGTCAGATAAACAGAGAGCTTGAAACAGGCCTGAGCTTGAAACAATTGCTCTGAGTCTGACAGAAGAGCAAAGGATCTTGGGAAATGAAGTCCTGAGCACTAGAATCAATTTTCTAGTATTCAAGTAAAACAATAACAAAATGATACAAATAATACCAGTCACAAGTTAGGTTTGTTAAATAAAGATAAATATTACTTTTAAGAGAATATTAATGTAATTGAACCAGGAAGAACATTTTTTTTTGTGCCTGAAAAATCAGGAGGGTGCTTCTATTCGCGTAAATACAGTATATGCTTTAATTCCAACTGAAAATGAATACAACGAATTTACAACGAAATTTCTGACTTTGGAAAAAAAGAAATCCGAGTTAGTTAATACAGAAAAAAATGTCTGAAATAATAATCTGAATAATAAATATACATCTTCACAAGATTGGCGGGAACACAAACGTTTCACAACGTTTAACCTATGTCTGAGCTAGATGTTCCGCTGTTTAACTGTTGGGATTCTTCCCGTAGACGCTGTTAAAGAGCCGCAGGAAGTTTCAGATGCGGTTGTGGAGAAGAAGGACGAAATTTCTCTCACGCTTGAGCTTCTGAAGATCCTCAGGGAGTTTCAGTCTTCATCACGTCTGCAGCATCAGGAGCAGAAAAGCTCCTGCTGGACCAGACTGGCCACAATCATCGACTTCACCTTCTTCTTTCTGTATTTACTCACCAACATTGTGTTTCTAGCCCTGGTTTACCTGGCCTGGTTTCCATCATAATCGTTGATGGCACTTTACACGGGACTGGGGCTTTAAAAAAACATGACAAATAAATGAATGACAAATAAAAAAAAACAAACTTCAACTTGACTTTTTTTTTCTCTCTGAATAAGCAAGCAAATCTTTAACAATTATATCACTGGAACCTTATGACAGTAGTTAGGAATTTGAAGGTTGCTGGTTCGAATCCCTCCAGGCTGCCCGCCGCTCCAGGTTTGTGTGTGTTTGCTGTTCGGTTGAAACCAATGCAGAGATGATTATTATTACACATTATTATGTCATTTTAAAGTTATAACAGCGTTTATACTCCATATTTTATAGTGTTTTTTGCTAAAAAAAAAAAAAAAAACCCAGACTGATCACAGTTCAGTCTTCACAATAGATATTCAAAAACTGCGTTTTTTGCGTCCTTTTCTCCTATTCATTTTTGCATCTGTCTCATTTTTCATTATGTTTGAGTGGTTTCCTTCTATTCTTCATAACTGCCAGATAAATTAAAGTCACGCCCACGGCATCACATATTTCTGTTGCACTAGTTTATCTTTTCTTTGAGTATCAAGCACATGTCAGGCTTGCTGCGGTGATAATAGAAATGTGCGTAGCAATGCAGAAATTATTTAGAAATGAATGAGTGAATATTGTGTTGTAAAAACGTTTGTCCGTGTACGTGTCAAATATATGCCAGTGATGGGCTGCAGGGATGAACACTTAATATTGATCACTTTATTTATTAAAATTATGTAATAAAACATTTATTAATAAACACTTTTACAATGGTTGTATGAATAATGTGTTTATTTGGTAAATAAACTTAACTAATGAGTACTAAACTTTCTAAATCTATCTTTTTTTACTATAAGCTGTATAGTATTGGTGGCAGGAGGACAAACATGTAAACAGCTACTGCAATTGTCATATATCATAAGCATAAACTTAAATTGAAACTGAAACTAAATTTTCTATGCTTATTTGTCCCAAACTTGTCTTAGTTCTGAGCTTATCCAGTCAGTCTGTGGCAAAAAGTCTGGCTCAGCTTTATTTTCTGGTTTACTTGGCCCAGTGCTGTGATCCAGCAACACGTGGCTTTCTGCTTTTGTGGGGAGCTGTCCATGGTGCTGAAACGTGTAGGCACTGGTAATGTATATGGTGCTGAACTGCTTTATGGTTCCACAGTAGAGTAAGAACAGCACATAACATGTGATAAAGTATATGTGTTTTTATTGTGTTTATATGTGTTTATAAAGTATACAAATTTATTGATTTCTGTAAAGTAGTAAAAAGAAATGTCAGTCTGTAAGGACACTGATGGAATATTTTACATTCATCCAAACTTGATGAATGAAAGGTTTGTTGGTGTTCAATACATAAGCTGTGATTAATGAAGCATAATTACAGTAGTGTAGGCGTATCATTCAGAAAAATGAAGCATTCGAAGTGTCAGCTTACACTAACACAAAACCGTGTGTGGGTGAACATGCGGCCGCTATGATTCCTGGTAAAATATCTAATGTTCCGTTTAAATAATTTTCAGAGAATGAAAGAAATAATAACTACATATCAGTCCAACAATTTTTACGTTTTACCAAAGCACATTAGTGAAAGTATTGAAGCAGTATTCATTTATCAATTATTTGTTTAATGTTTTTAGTTTCCACCGTTAACATTAAAAAAGAAACTAAGAATACAACTTACTTTTTGATTATATCACCATAATCAAATTAATTGATTTATTAATTAATTTAGCAGATGATTTAATTTGATGTTTCTCCAAATAATGTGTGTATATTTTTTTTATGTTGTAATAAAGTTTTATTTAGAAATGTAGAAACTAAACTTTGCCGTTTGTTTATGTTTTAAGTAATACAAAATACAATATTATGCAATTATGTGAATCATTTAGTCACAGACACAAAATATTTGCTCAGGATTGGTCACAAAGGCAGCAGGTGTTCCTGTATGCACAGGCCCTTTATTGTTTTGCTTTGTTTTTTCCTTCATTTGTTTTAAAGAACTGAAAAGGAGGGTGACTATAAATACAGGGAAATGTCAATGTTGAGGAGTCTGCGTTCAGGTTTATCTTGACCACTGATGTTATGAAGCTGCTACATATTATATTTTATTTTGCCTCTATTGGTAAGTTTATTTACATTGATCACAGCTGGATTATGCTTGATTATTTCCGTTTCCGTGAATTAAAAAAAAACCTGCAATTTCATTTAATTGATTGATCTAATTGTTGATTAATTTAACACCTATTTTGGTTAAAATATTTGTTTAACAATCTGTTAAAAATTGGACTCATTACTTAATTTAGAAATTATTATTTTTACATGACAAAGCAGTACCGCTCAACATTTGCGCAATATAAATTAATATTAAAAAAAAAAAACAAATCAATTAACCGAGTGCAGCTAAATATTTTCTATATGATGGAATTTTTTACAAGAGGACACGAATATATTAAAAGTGTGTTTTAACAAACTAGATCATGTCCACACAGGCTGTGTGTCCGCCGCTGGAAGCTGCAGTTACATGGCGCTGATCGAGTCTCTGGGTTTAAATGACACTAATGTCCAGATGACGTCACTAAGACCTGTTCATAACTGGACCACCCCGACCGGCGTTTTTATCGACCTGTACGTCTCCTCCATCACTGCTGTGGTACGAAATTAAAGACATAATGCTCACAACACTAAACTGCGCAGTAGTAATTAATCATATGCTCTTTTGACAGAATGAAAAAGCTCAGAGCTTTTCTACCCAAGTGACGCTTCTGTTTGTAAGTGCTTTACTTTCACATATCAAATATATACAAGTATATCACAATAGATATATTTGTGTGTGTTTTTGTATTATAACCTCGCTGATGTGATACAGTATAAAATAAGAAGTTTATTTTTTTCCCCACATTTCTTTGCTGTTTTTAGAGCAAGTTCTTTTAATACTGTATGGTTTACGACTTTTACAGAAGTCTTCTTGGAACTGGTAACTTGTAACTTGTAATGGAGGAATTTTTTTTCAAGTATTCGTACTTTTACTCAAGTATGGTTGCAGGTGCTCTTTTTTGTGTAGCAGTTAGTACACAGTTAGTAGAGTTAGTACAGTTTTTTCAAAGTACGGGGAGTGTAAAAAGTCACCAATTCCAAGAAGACATTCGAATGTAGGGGAGTAATGAGTACAAATACTTAATCAAAAATGCCAAGTAGAGAGTAAAAGTTGATACTATACAATACAAACCAAAAAATACTTAAGGGAAAGTAGTGACATTTTTTCAAATACACCACTGTGTGATTTATAGAATTACCTCTTAGAAAGGCCAATTGGAATAACAGTATTATTCCTTTATATGTCTTTGCAGGGCTGGGAAAATGAGTTTACAGCGTGGAACCCTGCCAACTTTTGCGGGATCTCGGAATGTTCGATTCGGAAAGAGATGATTTGGTATCCAGACATAGGCATTTTGGAAAGGTTTGTTAACGGTTTGTAAACCCTTTGTAAGATATGAGTTTTCACAGTCGAGGATTTATTTGTTTTAATGAAAATTTCAGCAGCTACAGCAGGTGAATCCAGCATAAAGATGCAATACATCCATTTTAATGTAGTTTTCCCTGTTTAGCATTGAAACAAAATTTGCATCACTGGAAGATCCTTATGTGCAGCTGATGAACAATGGTCTAGTTATCGGAAGCGCCACTTTGGCAGTGACCACGGCTTGTAAAATGGACCTGTACAAGTTTCCCTTTGACGTCCAAATCTGCACATTAACTCTTCTGTCTCCAGTTCACACAAGTACGTCTGAAGCTTGAGTATGTTGAAAAATCCTCAGTTCACAAAAAAACTTAAATATAGTAAGGGTCTTGTCACTATATGTCGCTATTTCCCCTGTAAGTTGCTTTCTTTTTTCTACTTAAGTAGATTTTTCTGTGTGAGCTTGCTTAATTTTTGATGTACCGGTAAATGCTTTCCTATATATTTATTTTCCTTCAGAGATGATTTAGACTTTTGGGTTCTCATACTCCCCTGCGCTTCTGTATTTTGGCCTTGCTTGTTGACAAAACAGTACATAACAGACACAAGACATGTCCCTTTATGTTACATATTTCAAAATTAATAATCAATTTTGGTTTGTATAAGATTATGCAATGTCTTAATTTATTCAAACACTAACTGTAAAACCTCTAACTGTACTAACTGTAAAAATTAGAAGGCCACGGCGTTCTATTTTTCAACACTTACAGTAGGTCACGGTGGCCTTCTATAAGAGGTTTTATCATCTATTTGGAATATGTATAAATCATAGGGAAATCATTTACACACAAGATCAAATTACAAAAAAAAAACAAAAACTGCATTAGTGTATTTTTGTTCGATTTATCTTGGGAAAATAATTTTCGCAACTGTATCCAGATTACCAGTGTATTCAAGTCGTACAGTTTGCGGATTTTTAAAGCTTTGCAATCATTTCTTCTCCCTCAGATGCGGAGGTGAAGTTATACCCAATCACCAACTCCTCCGTCCTGACCGTTACATCCCAAAAAATCTTCCGGACGGAGGGCGAATGGGACCTTGTCAGTATTAACGAGACTAAAGGCAGCGCCACAACGTTAGGACACGAACAGGATCAGCTGATTTTTCAGGTACAGAAAGCTGCAATAAAAGGTCAATAAATAAAAAATAATGTAAAAAAAAATGTCCGGGTTGACTTTTGAAACCCAAATAGATGTCCAACCCGAATGAGATGTTAAAAGTCATGTGGCATTAGTATATATTTCCTGCCCTGTGATTGGTTGACATCCTACATGCCAATAGATGGTGAGATTGGTGTCGTCTTGCACTGACCCGCAAATGACAAAAAAAAACATTGCTTAAAAACAAATGATGTCTTTTTAATCAATAAATAATTTTTACTGTTTATAGATTTTATGATTCACTCAACAATCCGCTAGCATTTGTAGTGAATCTCTAAATGCTACATAAAAGCCCAAATTGTGATATGATATTCATACAATAATGATTATTTTATTATTGCAGATTATTAGAGAAATAAAATATCAATGGTGTGTTTTTATTTATGTTGTGTGTATCTCAGATCACCATAAGCAGGAGACCAATACTCTACGTCATCAACTTCATGCTCCCGGTGTTTTACTTTCTCGTCCTGGATGTGGCTTCATTCTTTGTAGACGCAAAAGCAGGGAAAAAGTTGAGTTTTAAAGTGACTTTGCTTCTGGCGATTGCGGTGCTGCTGCGACTTCTTAATGACATGCTGCCATCCACAGCCAGTGCCATGCCACTGATCGGTCAGTTCATCTCTAGAATGAATCATTTTGAATAAGACTTTGAATAAATATAGGAATAAAAGAACTGACTGTGTGTGTGTGTGTGTGTGTGTGTGCAGGAGTTTACTGCACTGTGATCTTCACCCTCATCGCTGTCAGCATTCTGGAGTCCATCATTGTGACTTTCCTCAAGTCTAAAGGAGAAGCAGCCACCAGCAAACCTTCTACTTCTGGTATCTGTCTGCATCACATTCAACACTAAAGTTGATCAGATTTAATTGAGAATGGAATCCTTCGTACTCATAACGAAGGAAAAAATTGCGAGTGTTTTTAAATTAGAACCTGCATTTGTGAGGAAAGGTTTTAGTTAAAAGATCATAAATAGAATCGCTAAAATCGAAAACAGAATTATCGTTGGACAGCACAAAACTAGCCAAAATGAGCATACACTTAAAAAAAAAAACATTTTTATCAAAAAAAAAAAAACTAAACACATACAGGTAGAACAGAGCCACTGCCAGAACATTCTGTTAGTAAAAATGCAAAGCGGAAACAAAGAAAGAAAGAAAAAAGGGTGCGGTGAAGCTCATAAAAAACACACTTTCCTGAAATACCAACACAAGGACACCTAGCTCAAAATCTATAGAACACAAACTTCAACTCAAATAAGTATAAATGGGAAGAGCTAAAAATAAACACTAGTAAAAGACAAATATGACTTTATGCATGACAAGCATGACACAGCATGACAAGATAAACACGAGAATGACTAGATAAACATGAGCAGGACTAATTAAATGTGAGCATGAATAGGTAAACATCAGAATGACTAGTCAAACAAGAAAATGACTCAATTAACATGAGCAGACCAGTTAAATGTGGCATGACTAGATAAACATAAGCAAGACTAGTTAAACACAAGCATGACTAGATAAGCATGAGCATGACTAGTCAAACGTGACATGACTAGATAAACTACACTAAACAAAATGGCTCAATGTAAAGATTTTGCGTCAACTTGTTACACCTAATCACTTAGGTAATAACTAATGACCCATGTGTCTTGACCACTGAGGTGCAATGTGGTGGAACAACAAGTTATTTACATATATTGCCTCATAATGAGACTCCAGTCAGGGGAGAATCTGCTCAATTGGTCCCTATAACAAACCAGCAGCAATAGCGCCCCCGCTTGGGAAATGGTGACTAGGCAGAAATGCAGCCGAGTCTCTGCTCACACACGGATACATTATTACCATATTTAAACATCTATTATCTCCTTATAAGTCAAATCTCTTCAATGTCCATTTCTTACAACAAAACAAGATAATGTAAACGTGTTCATGGTTTATTTTACAGTTTAAGAGATTAAAAAAACGTGTGCAGCACATGCAAGCTTCTCATTGGCTCATTGGCCATTAGGTCTTCTCTTCTCGTCACCATCTCCGCCTCCACCTCCACCTTCCCACCATTCTCCACCTCTTTACTTTACTTTAAGAAATGTTTTTACTTCACACTAACAAGACTTGGTTTAAATTTAAAACAAAGCAAACAATTTACATTACACTGATGGCTTGGCAGAAAATGAATTGTTTAGAGTTAGATCAAGTATAAAAACGTCTTTAGAGTAATGACTGTGACTTTTGCACTTTTTCAGTGTAGATAACCATACGATTTGCTAATTGCTAAAATGCAAGCACAACTGTTTAACTGTTGGGATTCTTCCCGTAGACGCTGTTAAAGAGCCGCAGGAAGTTTCAGACGCGGTTGTGGAGAAGAAGGACGAGATTTCTCACACGCTCGAGCTTCTGAAGATTCTCAGGGAGTTTCAGTCTTCATCACGTCTGCAGCATCAGGAGCAGAAAAGCTCCTGCTGGACCAGACTGGCCACAATCATTGACTTCACCTTCTTCTTTCTGTATTTACTCGCTAACAGTGTGTTTCTAGCCATGATTTACCTGGCCTGGACGACAGACTAAATGTTCTCTGGCAGCTTTTTGCTTGAATCCGTTTGTAAACAATTCATGAAATGAATTGAATCTTGAAATTTTTCTGATCAACTAGATTAAAGCACTCGGTAAAAAGTTGAATTAAGATTTTTTTTTTTTATTACATGTGGCCCAGATTAGTGTTAAACTGGTGAGAATTGATGCTGAAAATGTATTTATTTATTTCAAAGATGAACTTTTCTCACTAGAAAAGTTATGGTACAATTCTTCAAATTGTCCTTTCATGTGCAATTTTCTCACGTGAAATTAAATCAGGAAGTCATTCAATCAGCACATTTCACTTCCTCCATCTGTGTTTGAAAATCTTCAGACTGAAGGAAGTTCTTTGGTGTACACTTTTCTTTGACTCTTTTCACTCTTTTCTCTCCAGTTTGGACATGGAAACTTAAGTAAACTATTTAAAAAGGTTTGGTCATGTGCGGTGTAGCATGTACTAACCAGAAATACATTCTACACGTTGCTAATGTAGTAACCGGTAATTAACTATTCTAGCTGTAAATGTCTGTCTGGCTTTTGGTGCAATCTACAATGTGTTTGCTAATTTGCTAATTTGCTAATCAGAAGAATAATGGATGATTGTAAAAACCTTGTTTGATCATGTTAGCACTTCTGGAAACTGTTTAGCTGGTCAAAGAAGCTGTAAAACTGACCGTTTGAGCAGGTTTAGAATCTGGAGCATCACATTTGTGGCCTCAATCAAATACTCAAAATGGCCAGAATTAAAGAACATCCATGAAAGTCGGCAGTCTATCCTTGTTCTTAGAAATTAAGTAATATTACTATTCCATGCCATAAATTGCCAAGAAACTGAAGATTTGACCCCAAACTTTTGAATGGTATGTTGTCTTAACTATTTTAAAGAAACGTGTTTTGTTATTTTACAACGTTTTTGTCATAATAGTTACTAATCAGAATTTGTAAATAAAATATAATTTTGTGTAAAAGGTTGGATGTTAGTTACACTAGCTTGCTAACTTGCACTAAAATCTCAATACATTTTTTAGGAATATGAAGGTGTAACCCTAATGGGAAAGATAAATGTATCTTGGGTCTAAGATCAACAAAAAAATCTATTTGTTGCCTCGAGTTCGGGGATAAAATAAATTGTGTCATGCACACTGAAACCAGAAAAATTTTGTATTGAACTTAAATCTTAAATAAAACAAAGGATATATGCATATATATATATATATATATATATATATATATATATATATATATATATATATATATATATAACTTCAAAACATAAACTATCCTCAACAACAAAATGTTATCAACATCAAATCGTTTGCATGAATTTTAACAAGTAAATGAATTAAGTCCAGGCGACCCCTACAGGCGAACCCCAAAATTGCGCAATAACTCCACCAGAGTTCTGGAAAAGCTGAGGAAAAACAGTAGGGTGAAACTCCGTGACCAAAAATAAAGTCCGTTGGGATAAGAAAATAATCGTCCACAACCATCTATTGAAGCAACAATTATTCCGGCATAAACCAATTGTCCAGACACGTTGATGACATTGACTTTAGCAACCCCGCGATCTTTTGCCATAGCCATGCGGTTAGCAGCAATGAGTGACGTACTCTACGTGCGTCATGACGTCAATCGTACAGCCGATCCGAACAAAAAAGTTGTATTCATAATAATAAACACACTTAAATGAAAATATATACCAGAACATTTATGACATAATAAATAAAAACATTGTACTGAAAAAACACCTTCAAATTTCAAAGTAAAAGTGTACTGTGTACCTAAACTTTGAAGGATTACAAAGGGTCTTGAACATATGACGTGATGATGATAACTGGTGTGATCCAGTGATTATAAAAACGGTTACCATGGATTCGTAACCAACACAGAGAATCCAAGTTTGACAGCGTGAAGGTCGTCTGCGACATCCCGCCCGAGACAAGCGCAAAAAAGACGAGATGGGGACGAGTTTGTCTTGCTTCTGGCAATCTGGAGCTCGCGCCGAGCAACTGCGGATCGAGTCGGCGACTGAGAACGAGCAGAAGCGTCCGGCTGATGGTGAGAATACACTTACACTGGCGCGTGCCTCCCGCCAAAAGACGACTCTATGGGAGTGTCAAGTTGATTGCATTTGCAACATTTTCATAAAATAAATTTATAATTACATGTATTATACATTTTTTACGTATTATACTTACGTGTATAATACATTTAGGAAACGATTGAATCGATTTATTTTAATTACATTTGATTGCTTTACATATATTGTCCAAAACAGTGTTGTTGATTGTTTGTTTGTTGTTGGGTTTTTTTTGCATATGCATATCAAACTTTCCTGATTATTTCACTACAGTATGTATATTTTGTGAATTGCATTTTTTTGTGTGTTTCTGTGTGGTTCTTGCCTTCTATATTTTTTTGCCTTCAGCGTTTTCTTGATAAACAAAAAAAAAGTTTTAAGTTCTGCGCTTTGAGACAAGCACCTTACAAATGCTCGAACTTGAACTTTATTTTGTAACTTATTTTAATATATTGTAGTTATTTATATTGGTTTATTCAGTGTGTATAAATACTGTTATCTGCTTTCTTTTGCACCAAATGGAGTAGTAACACTAATTTTCTTGTAACCCTGTGATACAATGACAATAAAATCATTCTATTCTATTCTAGACATACAGTGATGTAGAAATACAGAAATAGATTTTGATAGACTATGAAGAGACAGAAAAAAGGAAAAATGAACAGACAGAGACTGACAGAGAAAACGAGAACAGACAGACGGATGAACAAAAGAACATACAAGCATATGCAAATATACCAGTATAACCGAGAGACAGAATAGGCAGACAGACTATTTACTAGTAGTTTTCATGTTTTAAATCCCATTTGATTGTAGGAAATCCTGATTGCTCTGAACTCTGTCCGGTGGCAGCTGAAGTCAGGGAATGTGAGGAGCGGAATCTCTCCTCCTCCGGGGACGTCAGCTTAGTGGGAAGTCAGCCAGAGGAGGAGAGAGAAGAATCTTCATCGGCCGAGGGTGAGTTCAGTGCTTCACTCCAGCAGGAACCTGGAGAAATCAACTGTCAGATTATTAATCTCTAGGAACTCTCCTTTCTAATCTCTTATTTTATTAATCTCTTGGGACTAATCTTCCTAAACTCTCAGATTTGTTATTTCAAATAATACTATTTTCTTACCCCTTGTAGTACTTTTCTAATCCCTAATTTCTAGGGATTAATAACCCTAATTTTTAAAACAAATTAAAGGAGTAAGTTTCTGTTCTTAAACATTTACAGAACTGTTTATTGAACAGTTTCTTCCAAATTGAAAGAACTGTTTAGTCCTATAAGGAACTTGCTTAAAAGAAAATTGTTACACAATACAACTAAAACATTGTTTTATTCTCATTTAAATGCAGAGTGACCCAACGTCTTTTGATTGTGAGGGTTCCATTTGATCAGCATTGTCGGATTTTGGTGGATTATCAGACTGGATTTATAGAATAAAAGTCATTTTCTAATCCAATGACCATTTGTCTTTATTTATTTTTTTTATTGTTTTGAGTTTGCCCTTTGTGACTGTCACCAGTGTCACACACACACACACACACACGCGCGCGCGCGCACACACACACACACACCCCATTGGGACTGCAAGGAATGTTGGCAGTCTCGTTGTAGTCTTGAAGTCTCTTGTTTAATTGTGTCCACCTTTGTCGTTTAGTCATGTATTTAAGTTGCCACCTGTGTTTGAGTCACTGTCTGCAATTAACTTTGCACCAGCCTGTTCTGAGTTTGTCCTGAGTTCCTGTGAGTTTTGTCACTAAATGTATGTGTTTGTTCACTATGGCTCCTGGCTTCCTGGTCTGCACCAAGGACCGTAACGCACACGCACACGCGCACACACGCTGCATGGAAATTTCCTTGACACTAGCCCGCCGCAGGGGCGGAGTTGACGATTAGGAATGGAAGTTTATTTTGTTTTGTTTTTTTTAACAGTAAAGAAAACAATTAATTTCGAGTAAATCGGTAATTTTTACAGGACGTGGCGCTGTCCGTTTGAACAAATTGCGAATGATTTGTTCATCCCGAGTCAAAGCGCGACCAATTAAAGTTTGAGAACGTCATAGTTGTGCCCTAAATATGCGTTCAATAAACCAAATAACTAGAAGATACACATGCAACATTATTAATATAAATGTGCCTATAAAATTGAGCTTTCACGAGTTTTAATGAAAAATCTTTTTTTTTATATTGGGGCTTCGTCGGAACCTCTACACTACAGCATACGTACTGTATTTTCCTTTCGTTTGCCATTGGAATAGAGTTGCGGTGTTTTGTCGCCACCTGTTGGAGAAGCGTGAAAACGGCGTGACGTTTCTCCGAAGGACGTTCACGCTCGCGCATGGCAATCGGAATTTTCAAAACGTGGGTAATATAAGTTTATATATTTACAGAAGAGCGGGGCTAAGCTCATATAATCGATAGAACATCAACTGGGAAGAAAATAACAAAAGTATTAATTTATTCTTTTATAAACATGTCAGATATAAGGCCCATAATAATAAAGGAATGCAGGGGTAAATTCGCCACCTTGAGAAAACACCCTTCGCTTTTATTTGACTATGCGTTTTTCGAACCACAAGAACAAGTTGAAAAGCGATTTCACTGCACTATCAGAACCAGAAACGACCCGCCCATTTCTGCACCCATTGCTAGGGAAGTGGAAAGGAAAGGCTTGTTAACGTCTACGTATCAAAACGACTTCCTTCCATACCAAAGTGCAATCGTGGAGCGTGTTGATCAAGAACCCGAAATAAATCTAGCTCACCCGAATCGTCAAAAGAAAGTCAAAATGTTAAATCTAGAGAGCACGACCCAATTGAACTACAAAAACCCCGCAAAAACTGTCGAAGACATCGCCGAAATGTTTGTGAAAATGAAAGCCACGCAAGCGCAGACGAAAGCCGATATCGAGGAACAGAAAAAAAATGAATTCGAGCGAATATCCAGGGTCTTCAACCTTAAGATAGTGCCAACTCAAACAGATTAAAGCAATCAAATTATTTTCTAATTATTGGCTCCTCCCATTAAACCCTCCACGTGGATCGCCACCAGAAGTAATGGGTCGCGAATCTAATTAAGGACACTTCTTTTTCATTTTGAATTAATAATTTTTTAAATACGTGCATTTAAGAATCGGTCAAATGAAGAGGGAGCTCTAAAGAGTGACCCACATTTATAATTGTTTGATAATTGCGGGACGTTTATGTGAAGATCACGTATTTGGCGACAAAGATAGTTCGTATTGCTGACAAGAATGGGCAAAAGTCAAGTTCAAGTTCAGTGCATTTTTAAAGCGCTTTTCACAGACTGTCTCAAAGCCGCTGTGTGAAAATGTAAAAGTAGAAGATTAATTGATTAATTGATAACAATTGTTGCATTTTGTATGGTTCGTGAATCCTGGCTGTTAAAAAGGGCTATGACCAGTGAGCAAACAACGTATGTGTAACGGGGTTATTATACTTATATAAATTCATGCTACAAATGGGACTGTGTATCGGTCCATCACGTGTGTGCGTGCGCGTGTGGCGTGCACACTAGTGGGCGTGTCTACCGATCACCCCTCAGAGGTGATCTGCGTCACGGTAAGACGCCCCAAGATGTCTTCCGTCTTTTTAAGTTGAAAGACTAACTTTTCCCGGATTTTTATGTTTCTAGTTTATGGCGGAGACTCGGAACACGTGCGACTGTGACTTATACGTTTTATTTTGTTAAGGTATGTTTTCCCCGTTATATGAAGTGTTCGCTTAAAAGCTATCAATGCGCACATGGCGGCCGTGTGCACATGTGCGTGTTCTCAATGAAGCACATGTTTCTGTGTTCAATATTGTTTGTGTGTTTTGTATTTTTGTCTATTTTTACTGCATTTCAATTTTGTAATGTCATTTTTATATCGTTTCGTTTATAACGCATATGAAGCTCAGAGAGAGGTGATCTGCGTCACGTTTATGGCGGAGACTCGGAACACGTGCGACTGTGACCGATACGTTTTGTTTTGTTAAGGTGAATAAAATGCACACCTGAGCACATCTCCTGGACTCCTCGTTTATATTGCCTGGTTCCTCGTCACATATGCGACAGTGGCCAGGTAAGAAACAAACTTTGGCGGGGTGAGAGGAAAAAAGTGAACAGGCGAGATCGGGACGAGAAAAACAGAGAGGCTAACGGACGATTCATCAACATCCATGAAAAAATTGAATACAGTATGTTTAGAAAAAGTCGTGTTTAGGTGTGATGAAAATCCACGTTTTGTAGTTGAATAACAAAAGTTTTTTCGCCTCACTTGAAAACAAAGTAGCTTAAATGAAAAGGCGAGCATTAAACTGTGAAAGACTCGCCCGTGGGACAAGTGACGGAATAGAGCGTCCCCTGCTGGCAGAAGTGGAAGTGACATAAACCCACTAAAACCGCTGTCTTTCGTTTGTAAAGTGATTAATGTCTTTATATTTTAAAAGATCACAAACCTTCAACCATTCGTTTTTACTTTCATGGTTTTTAATGATCACTAGTTCAAATTTGTAGTAACAATAACTGTAATTCCCACAATGAAGCTGTGGGAAAGAATAGTGGAAGCCAGGCTTAGGACAGAGGTATCCATTTATTGATGCAGGCCAGGGTGATTTTAGGCAGGTTACTGGCCTGCATCGCCAAGTGCATCAGGTTGGCATAGGAGAAAGGTGGCCTGATGTTCCTCTGCTGAAGTCCACCTCCTCCAGGCACTGGCTGCGTGAGACTTCGGTGGAACCCTGCTGTACGAGGCGGCCGTGGGTTTGCTCAGGGTCTGTGACAGGCTGATGGCTGGACGTGGGTTGGCCTCTGCTGGCGCTGGACATGGAGGCTGGTCAGACTGTCATCTAGTTTGGAGCTCCAGCTGCTGCTGCTCTGTCCAGCCAAGCTCCTGTTCAGCTCCTCCATCTGAGTGACCACCTCCTTCTCCATTGCCACGGAGCCCTCCAACCAGGTCAGCAAAGGTCACACTCATCACGGTCCTGTTATAAGCAGATCCTGAGGAGAGAGAGAGAGAGAGAGAGTGTGTTACTCGGGAAAATGGCCGCCCAGTCAGCCACACCCTCCGCACACCTGACCCCTCCTAGTCGGACTGAAACAGATACTCAAGTGTTGGCCACGCCCATTAATGTGCTGCAAGATTGGAGCAGGAATCTATTGCGAGATTCTATTTAGATTACAGTGTGAGGAGAACATTTGAATTCTCAAGCAAAATGTCGAGAATTTGACTCAAAAGGAATCTTTTTATGCTTAAATCATGCATTTACACTTTATAGAGTATCAAAATTGTTCCAGTGTATGTGTTTATTCCTAGAGACTTAATGAACACTACAATTTGCAGATATACAGAAATAAACCACCGTCAGGAAACCATTTAAAACCGTTTTTCACTATAAACGACGAGGATCGTCCGCATTAGACAAGATTCAATCAGAATAATCAACAAGCTACAAGACATCGTTGGGCCGAATCTCAGTTCACCATCGACAAAAAACCAACAATAACGAAAATGTGCAGATTCTGCAAAAAGTTACACAAGCAGATAGAACGTGGTGCAAAACTGCTAGAAATGTAACCGACACTGTGAATAGTTATAGTGCGTTTCAAAACGTCCGAAAATCCGCGATCAGATAACATTTTATTCAGATAACTAGGTTTTAAGTGTGTAATTAAAACCGCGTCTTACCTGTCGCTATCTGTGTTTCTGTTTTACACCAGTGTAAACTCCGTAAAACGAGTGAAACTGTCGCGGGACTGACTGAGGGACAACGTCTCGACGCGAAGACTTGGGCAGTTATGCGAAGTTTGAATTTTTCCGTTAATTATACGTAGCACACACCTGACTACCTTATTGGCCGAGGCGCGCGCTTACCGCGCTGAAAACGTCAGTCAGCACGAGAAGCGTTTGTGCACGTCACAGTTTATTACCACGTGAATGATCTGTTATACACAGAACAGGTGAATACTGAGAGCTGAACCTCCAGGGGGCGACAGACAAACACCAAAAGTTCTTAAATTAGTTCACTACGTATTTTTAAAACTAGACATCATCAGAAAGAACAATCTCGCCATAGTAAGGCAACTGCTTAACAGCAAAGCCTGCTGGGAGGAATCCGTCATTTTAATAATAGACCAAACTTTTCCCAAACGTCTCTCTTCTCTCTCCGAATATTCCGAGTACGCCGCTCGGTTTATGACTGTCCGGTGTCCGGAGGAGGAATAAAAGAAAAGATGAGGGGAAACTCGACCAAAACAGAGGAAAAGTTACGGTAAAGTTACGTTGGTGATAATTTTTTGCTGTTTTTGAATGATGCCATAATCGCCATTAGCAATTAGCGGCACACTGTTCGCTAATCAATAACTAGCTAGCGCTTTCTGCTAAGGTTCTAGTCATTACGCACAAATCCTTCATTTATACAGGTTTTTTAAATGTTTATGAAATTCGATCAGTTCATCAGTTATTAAGTTTGTTGCATTGAGATGAATTATCCTGCAGTTTACTTGAGCTAATTAACCTTTAACTGTAATGAACTGAACTTGTGAATTTTAATAATGCATTTAAATAATAATATTATATTTCTATCATTTGTATTAGTAGAAGTGTGCGCGTGTGTGTGTGTGTGTGTGTGTTAGTTTATTCTAAATCATGCATGTATTTTAGTTTTGTCCATTTACATTATTTCAAATCAGTTGTGTTATTAGATGTGTCTCCTTCTCTTCGTCTGTCTTCAGATGCGCTGCGGAGGTTTCACAGTTCCACCATCCGCTCGCCTCCTCATCAGCAGCATCACGTCACTGAATCCTCCTCTAAATCTGAAGGTACCACCAGCGTTATTTCACAGTGCTTCATTTTAGAAAGAATGTAGTTTCACACTCCCGGAACAAAACCAAAGACGCCACTAGATCTTTGTTAGATCATCTTTTTATTTATATTGTTATAAAATAGTGCCATTGTGTCTAATCCATCCGTTTTGTACCACTTACTCTATCTCAGGGTTGCGGGGAGCTGGTGTCTACCTCATATCTGTGCATGAGGCGGGACACATGGATTGCTGACGACCATTCGTAGAGCGGGACGGACAGACACACACATTTACACACAGGTCATTGTACAATGCTGATTGGACTGTGAGGGGAAACCGGAGACCCAGAGGAAACCCACAACGGTGACTACTCTGCACAGTAAGGCCTGAGCGGGACTGAAACTCCTTGAGACTCAAACGGCTCCTCCTTGGTGTGAAGTCCCTTGTGCCTAGTGGTTTTTTCGCTCTTGTTTAGCAGAATGCCGTATTCATCTAGTGTGCAGACACTTGCGTGGCTGTTGTGGTGCAGTGGTAGGGAGTTGGATCTGCCACTCAAGCTTTGCAGGTTGAATCTCTGTCTGGCGGCTTCTACAACTGAGTGTCCTTGACCAAGACACTAACCTGCTCATGCCCTCTGGGCGCTACGGCTTGAGGCTGCCCACTGCTCCGGGTTTGTGTGTAACTTCACTGGAGGGTTTAATGCAGAGCACAATTTCAGAATGGTTCCTGACCATATTGACATGCACGTCTCTGTCACAACCACTACAGAGTTTTACAGTTGATGTAGTGCATGAGTGTTGGACATTGGGACTATTGCCAAACTACGTTTGACAGTGTAGTGTAGTGTACAGGAATATTAATCGTACAGTAATAGGACGCTGCTCTGGGGCTGTTGGGGCAGCAAACGTTTTGTAGCTTTTTGTGCATGGAAATTCATCTCAAATTGAAAAATGACAATTCTTTTATTGTGTAAAAAATTGCTCATTGCCTTTGGCACACACGACACCAATGAAATTATTTTGAACAAATCCATATGGCATATATGTAAAAAGTTAATGCAGAAACTGAACTGATTTAAAAGATTCAAGTTTATGCCCTTAAACTAAAACAAAAACAAAAAAAACGACAAAGTAGAGTTCATTCACTTCAAACAGAAGTACAATCATGGACGTTCAAGTTAAAATATTTGCATATTTAAAAGGGTTTCACAGAATCCAGATTGAGCTTTTTTCCAGGCAAAGACTCAAATCTTGATCTACATGTCAAACAGAGGCTCAATGTTTTCTGTGTGGCCCAGGAAGTTCAGGTCGGTTCCACAGAAAATATTCCAGCAGGATTCTAGAAATTCTGCAGTCAATTCTGCTTCCAGGAACAGATCCAAGTCTGAGTCGCTGCTCATCTGAGATTCCAGCATCACCTGAGCTTCCTGACTGAAATAGTTCCCGTGATTTAGAAACTCACCCGGGCTGAGCGGACTCCCTTCATTCATGCTTAAATCTCCATCTATGGCTGAATCCACCAGGGCGTCCCAGTTGAAATTCCCGTCCAGAGCGCTAAGGTTTTCCTTCACATCCATGACTGGTGATCGGGGAACTGGTAATATGGGGGAAACTGGTGATAACTTTGCTCCCGAAATTTCTGCTGGGCTGGCAAACAGACTTCTGCTCTCTTCTGAGACCCAGCAGCTCTGAGTGGTGGCTTCACCTTGTGGGGACCGTTTCTCCGCTCTCCTCGTACGTCCTCAGCTTCTGACAGGACTCCTGGTGCTCCACCGCAGTGGCGGCGAGAGTCGGCTCAGGCTTCACCTCCACGAGCTTGTTGTTCTGGATCTGATCCGCACCGGGTTGAGGTTCCTGTTCTTCACGCGGAGGAGACGCTTGCCGTGTTGTGGGTCGATCGGCCAGAATCCTCCCTTTCCCGGCTCGTTCTTCTGCCGCGGGATTCTGACGAAACACTTGTTCACAGAAAAGGTGTGCCGGATGGAATTCTGCAAAAATAAAAGATTTAGTAAAATAAATACACTGAAAACTTCTGTAAAGTGACTCGACAAAACAGTTCAGAACGAGTGTTTGAGCTCATTTATCCATCAGCACGTCTCAGATATTGAGTCTGTAACTTCAGTAACTGCTGATGGTTTTTAATGGTTTTGATCCTCAAACATCTGAATGTATTTCTACTGTTGGATCGTCTGAGAACAATGTGGAACATCTCACCTGCCAAGTGGGATCAGCGTGGCGGTAATAACAGAAGTTATCTTTGATCCACTTATTGATGCAGGCCAGGGTGATTTTAGGCAGGTTACTGGCCTGCATCGCCAAGTGCATCAGGTTGGCATAGGAGAAAGGTGGCCTGATGTTCCTCCTGCTGAAGTCCATCTCCTCCAGGCACTGGCCGCATGAGTCCCGCTTCGGTGGAGCCCTGCTGTACGAGGCGGCCGTGGGTTTTCTCAGGGTCTCTGACAGGCCGATGGAGGAAAGATCTCCAGCTGAGGGAGAGGTGGAAGCTCCCGGCTGATGGCTGGATGTGTGTGGGCCTCTGCTGGCGAGAATAACAATAATGATCAGTGATCCACTTATATATGCAGAACAGTGTAATTGTAGGCGTGTTACTGGCCTGCATCACCACGTAGATCATGTTGCCGTATGATGATGGCGGCTTGATGTTGCTTGTCTTGAAGTCTGTCGAATCAGATTAGTGCTGAAATTATGAAGTGTAAATTTCCAAGAAACAATGTTTCACATTTACGTTGGGGTTTTTTTTTTTTTGGCTTGCAAACCATGTTTTTTAAACAGTGCAGTCTTCACATTTTTGTGTTCACAAATGTTTTGTTTTTCACGATGCGAGCGTACACAGTGTCATTCAAGGCTGTCGTATTATTGAGATACAATAAGCTGTGATCAAAGTGTTATTTTTGCACAATTCATTTTCCAAGTTATTGTGGTGGCAGACAACTTCAAGATAATAGTGGACGTTTTTGATTCTACATGTTAAATTATTGTATTATAAAAGTGTATCATAAATCTATGTTGTGAAGGTGCCGAAAGGCTTCTTTCAAATAAAATGTATTATTATTACTGTTGTTGTTTTTGTTATTATTAATAAAAATGATAATAAAATGTTCCGTTTGTTTTAAAAAGTTCTAATTTTGTGCTAACCAGAATTTAACGTGAAACCCTGTATACGTGTGTCCTAAATAACGAGAGCAGTGCGAGCGTAGTCGTTGCCAAGATGATAAATCTTGATATGCTCATATGATAAATACTCGGATGATGAAGATGTTCACTCCAGCCAGGGGTCAGTGTAGGTCATGCTCAGCATGGTCCAGTTATAAGAAGATCCTGAGGAGAAAGAGACATGTGTGTTCCTATCCCACTTGGAAATCTACTCACTGACAAAGATGCGGATGTATAAAATAGTAAAAGCAAAAGAGAGAGAGATGGAGTGACTGAAATAGGATGGAGAGATGAGAGAAAAGTGTGAGATGCTGGTGGGGTGGTTAGAGTCTTCAGCTCAGAAGTTTCATGAAACTGTCCTAAAAGTCATCACACTTTTACAACACACTTCAGAGCCAAGAGTTCCAGACTAACACTTCTTAACACATTAGGAGCATCTCAGCAGTGATTAAAACATTTAAACATTTTACACTTATTCTACACTATACAATTTCTAAGAGAAGGGTTGTCTGGTGGGTTGCTTGAATGTGGCCCTGGTAAATTTTTGTGATTTAAATTTTAAGCCTTTTCTTTATTACACATTGTATCTTCTGGTAATACGTTTAAAATAATATTTAAAATTATAATAAAATATATATTTTTTTTCATTTTTAAAATATTTTTAAAGAAGTGTTTTGGAAGTTTTGTCATAAATCTCTGCATATACCGAATTTTTATTCTTTAAATTTAACTGACCCATGTCGTAAAGAGCTAAACCAAAACGCCAGACCTTCTGTTGGCAAAATCATTCTTCAAAGTTCTTCAAACTGTCTTTCTATTGACAGGAAAACAAGCTCAACCGATGTTTAAATGATATAAAAAAAAATCTGATAAAATCCATAAAAAATACAATATTGGTATAAATTACTTAAAACGTGTTATGATATATGAAAACCTTTGAAAGCTTGAAGAAGAGCTGTAAACATTTCAAGTAATAGCATGATTGAGGCTGAGTCTGTACATAAGACATAAAAATACTGATGTCATTCTGGTGTCTTTCTTGATGGTAACTTGCTTTTTATTATATCATCGCATGGCCAACAAGAAATGCTGTTAAGTGGCCACGAATGAAACAACCTCTATGTCTGAATTTCTCCCATTAGGTTCCAGTTCTTTTTAACCGGCGGCCCAATTAAGCGGTGTCGACTGTATGTGCAGTTTTATGATCGATCGTTTTTATTTATTTATTTATTTTTAATAAATTTCACGTGCAAGTGATATTTCCATTGGGTCAACGGAATTTTCATGATGTAATGAACCAAAAGTTATTTATTCTGAGTCGGGCCCCATCAGCAGCACCACGTTTTTATAAAATAATGTGCTAAACATGAAAAACCTCAACCAGCTTGCAAATAGAGGGAATAAAGTTTTTAAATATTCCTATGTTTTCACTCACAACCCTTGTCCAGTAATCCGGGAGAAGGTAAACAGGACTGGCTCCCTGAGCACAACGTACAAAAGCGATTTCTCCGAGTACAAGTGGACACAGCCAGAGCGCGTGAAAAAGATATACACCACCAACGTCAATCTGTCTGATCCCAATTCTCCCTTTAAACTCATATTTTACAATATGGAGAGCACGAGCCACGAGCATTTCCAAGATCCGCATACCGAAAGCTATAGAGAAAAGGGAAGACAGGATATAGATCGTGTCAACAAATCTATAAAAGCCTTGGAAGCTACAACTTTCAAATAATCCCTGCGTCGATGGAGCGTTCACTTTTAAATCTCAATTTGCAATTAAAGTCAAGGAAACAATTCAAAGTAACCTCGTGTGAAAGAACAAAAGAGGAACAGCAACACGGATGCCTCAAGTAAAAGTTCTACTCTGATAAATCACCTCATAATTTACACAATTCCGTCCTTGCAAAGAAGTAATGTGAGGTCATCTCAACTGAAGCGTCAACACCTACCAGATTGACACCGACACTAATAGCAAGTGAAGTGTTAGTGTTCTAGATTGTACATGTATACACACGTTCTGTCCAAACTCTGCATGTTGGATAACAGAATCAAACTAGTTTCTCACTATTATATAATCCTTTGGGATTACAGAAAAGTGAATTATAGAGATTAGAACTGTTTTCCTGAAGAAGTCCTACCTGAGTGCCGAAAGCTGCCAATAATTGATCAATCCATTGTTTTTGTTGCTATTGGTACAAAATCTGACCCGTTAGAATAATCTCACACAATAAAGCTGAAGAGCTAAATTGAACGTAGAGAAGGTAGTGAAGGGGAAATGGCGTTTCTGTGACAAGGCAATGAGGACTACTAGATCTGGGCGATGACATGGACAGGAAATAGTAATGTTGAGAAGACAAAATATGAAAGAACAATCCAATTCCTAAACAAACTATATGGGAGAGCTGAAAGCTGCTGATGATTGATAAACTACACATCAACTACTACAAAGCACTACACATCTTGCATAAAACATACATTGCCATCTTGAATGATTAACAAATTAATAAAACTCATTATGAGATACAAGAGGACAAATTTGTATTTAATACTGTAAATAACTAGAATTTAAAGTGTGTAAAATTAACAGTATTTGTTTATTCTGGTGTAAAAGAAACAATTCCCATCAAGACCCCCAATCCTTTTAAACGCATAAACGTCTGAAAAGGGATTTGAACTGGTTTGATAAGTTACTCTTGACACATACTGGAGGTTAATCTAGAACATAACGAATGCAAATTAATGATTGAAGGGTGGATAGAAACATGCTGTACAAGATCAGACCACCAGAACAACAGAATGTAAATACAAAATACATGGGACACCATGATCTGAGAATTGTAACTAAAAACTGGATTTTATGGAAAACGTGAAACGAATCTCTTTTTTTTTTTTCCTCTATGCCTGGGGTTTCACTGCTTCCTGTTCTTCATTTCCCAGAATCCTTAGTGTCACACGTTTTGTTGAGTTCTGAGTCTGTTTCAGTAGTGTGTTTTTCAATTAAGTGTGTTTTATCAATTCTTAATTGTTATTTTGGGTAGTGGGTGATGGTGGTTTTCTTTTTCTTGTCTTTTTTGAAGAGATATGTTTTGTGTACTGAATTTGCATAATTCCAACATATTTCAGACTTTTTTAAATTTGGGTTCATGTTACTTTTTTGTTATGTTAATGAACATGATTTAAGGTTTACTTTTATTTTTCTTGTTCCCCCTCTTGATGAAACGATGTGGTTTAGCTCAATCTGTTTAGACGGGAAACTGGTCTTTACTTTACTTTACTCTACAGTCATTTGGCAGACACTTATATCCAAAGAGAAGGAAGTAATCCAAACAGAATGAAGTGAAGAAATTTGTCTAAAAAAAGAATACAGTAGATGCTCACACAAGCTACAGTATATAAAGAAACTTACTGGACAGAACAGCATGACAGTCAGTAAACATACAAGACAAAACACAAGACAGTATTTTTATTTTTATATCTCCCAGAAATCCACGTTAAAACGTGCTATTGAGCTCAAATGATTTTATATAACTAACTTGATACAA
This sequence comes from Paedocypris sp. Pulau Singkep, assembly GCA_017309775.1. Lineage (NCBI taxonomy): Eukaryota > Metazoa > Chordata > Actinopteri > Cypriniformes > Paedocypris > Paedocypris sp. Pulau Singkep. Next base: position 973,966 of record MU204368.1, on the reverse strand, counting down.
CCTCGTGAACTTATGTCAAATGAACAAATAACGGGAAACTTGTCTGGGTACAAGGGCGGAGCCAGATAACTGACAGATCGATAGTACACGGTCGAACGATAAAACACATTGATAAACAAACAGCAACGTGGTACCGCTACAATCCCAGTTCCCAGTTGCTCTTTTCCCACTGTCCGCTAGATGACGCCATCAGTCTCCTTTCCCTCAGTCACCTGTTAGGACGGACACCGGTGACGTCACTCCCATTTCCACGCCCCTGACGCAGAGACACATACACGCGCTCTTAAGTTTGAAAGCGACGCTCGTCCAGGCTGAATGTTCTCCGTGCGCCACCGGTGCGCTCTTGAAGTAACTTTCCCACCTGGACTGATTCCAAGCGTTTGAAGATGGTCTTCGGGTCTTGAAGGCTCCTGTGGAACGTGCGCCCCGTCGCGTCTGGTTTTATTGGGATTATTGTTTGGAGGGTTTGAGGGAAGTTCTCGGTCTTCTGTGCGTCGCGAGAAGAGCAGCAGAAGAATGTCGCGCGACCCGGAGGAGGTCAACAAGCTGACCGAGAGCACCTACAAGGTGAGAGAAGCTCCCCACACACTCGCCTGTTGGGCACAAACGGCCTGCTGGAACACCTCCAGCATCTCAGGACGCTTCACACACACCGACGATCCGATTACAAAGTCAGAGAAGCTGTGTGTTTGAAGTTAGCCATGTGTACAGCGGCTGGTTTGGTGTGTTAGAAGAAGGAGAGCAGTTTGTCCGTGTTGCTTTAGAACTTTACCTGGAGCACAGGTGCGTCCTTCCCGGGAAAACAAGTCACTCTTTTTTCAGGGACACACCCAAATGAGACGTGATTCCTTGATTCCAGGAATTAAGTGACAGTTTCTGACATCCAAGTGACCAGTCATTGTATTTCCCTCCATAGTTACTGGAAGTGTCTAACTAACAAAGTGTCTCTTCAAAAAAAGGCTTATGTAGTTGCATCGATGTTCTAATTTAAACTTAAGAGCGCTGCCTTGGAAGTTCGTTGAAAGTTAGCAGGTTCCACTCTAGAATGTAAACAAAGCACTGTAAGTAAACTGTCCACAGAATGTCACACTGTACAAAGTAGAAACAAATAGACACTTTACAGATTCAGGTGAGTGCGTGAAGAAACCGCTCAGTATCTTCTTTAACCTTTCTGTACCCCTTAAGACTTTCATTGCATGTGTATATATACTGTATATTTATTATACAGTATTTCAGTATATCACAACTTACTTTGTCTTGTTATTTGTTTATTTGTATATAAGTAATCCAGTAGTTACTTAGTAGTCCAATGTGTCTTTCATACATCTGTGTATTCATTTTTCATGAAAAACACGTTTTATTATGTAATGTTTTATCAAATATCAAATGTTTATTATTTGTTTATTTATCAAATGTTAATATTAACATTTTACATCAAATACTTTAAAATACTCTATTTCCGTTTAATTCTATTCTTGGCTTTCTATTCTCTAATACTAATCAGGGTTGCATGGTTTCTGCCACATGGTTTCTGCCTATTTTGGGGTATAAAATCTTTAAATAGTTGAATTCAGCAATATAAACAGTCAACGCCGCTTAATCCGGCCACATTGGGACACGGACATTTTGCTCCAATTAAGCGGCTTCCCCAATAAAGCGCTGCTGGACACGCCTTCTTTCCGAAACCGCTGCCACACCCCATCTACTCACTGCATGGCGGTGCCACTTGTTAAATTAATAATAATAATAATAATAATAATAATAATAATAATGAGTATTTGTAAGGCGCTTTTCACAGTTTTAACTGTCTCAAAGCGCACATGTAAATATAAATATAAATGTTAAAAGACATCTGAGCAACGTAAATTTGAGCATTGAAAGATGCAACTATTGGTTTGAAAGATGCAACTATTCAGAAATTAATTAATTGATTTTCCTGTTTTAGACATGTTTGTTCTCTCTGGTGGTCTTCTTGACCTCTGACATTGCACCTGTTAAGTAGCTATAAAAATTGTTTTAGCAATTTGGTTTGTTATTTAACGATTGTTTTGCCCTTTTATTTTAGGTCTCTATTAGTGAACACATTTAAGAGTTCTTATTCATTCTAATTTGGGATTGAGCTTGTGGTTATCATCCTAATACAAAACAATTATGATTCTATCTTGGGTCTTCTGTGTCGCATCTTCTTCTCTCTGATCACAAATGTAGTCTGTGGTTGGAAGATCTGGACTGTAAGCTGGTCATTTCTGTACTGGATCCTTCTGAGGTGTCATTGTCACAGTGTGGAGGTCCGGCATCATTGTCTTCCCTTAAAGAGACAACGTCTGGATGGAGAAAAAGACTTATGAACTGAGCGCTGATATCCTCTTTAGTGCGGGTGACATGGCGTCATAGGTTTCTGAAAAAAGTTCAAATTTTGATTCGTCTGACCACAGAGCAATGTTCCTCATTACTACGGTCCATTTTAAATGAGACTTGGCCTGGAGAATATGCCCAAGCTTGTGTAGTAGACACGGCTTCTTTTTTGACCTATAGAGTTTCAGCTGGCAACAGCAAATGCTACGGTGGATTGTGTTCACCGACAATGTTTTCTGGAAGTGTTTGTGAGCTCATGTTGTGATTTCCATTACATTAGCGTTCCAGTACTTGTTGCTCGTCTAGAGGATCCCGGAAGATCACAGGAATTCTGTATGGTTTTCCTGCCTTGACCGTCATGTGCAGAAGTGGTTCCAGATTCTCTGAATTTTTTAATTATTATCATGCATTGTAAAAGAGGACGGCAACAATTTTTCACGTTTCTGATTTTGTTCCGTAGTTTTTTTGCCCTAGCATTTGGGGAATTGCTGATCCTCTGGCCATCTTGACGTTGGAGAGACACGGCTGTTCTGAGAGGCTCTTTTATTCCCAAACATGATGCCAGTTGACCCAGTGTGTTTGAAAATTAATCCTAGCTGTTGCTTTTATGCACTGTGTCACATTTCTGGCCTTTTATTTAGAGCTGCACAATTCTGGATAAAATGAGAATTACAATTTTTTTTTCTTTTAATAAAGATCACGTTACTGGATATTAATTTTTTTATTTTAAATATTTTGCCCTGAAAAGCAGGTTTAATAAAAACAGCTATATAATAACGCATTACTCTCTGATTTAAATGTAAATAAACTGAATGAAAAGTAATGTAGTGTAAGGTTTAAGTAAAGTCATAGTACTAGAGCAAAAGTAAAGCTAATTAATTAAAAAAAAAATAGAATGAATCCCTGATGTAATAAATAAATGAAACATCTACCTGCATTATTTGCATGTGTATTTTACAAACACATTTATTTATCCATTGATCTATATTTATTTTTTCTGTGGTGATTGAAAATATGGTTTTGCTTTCTGGCTGGTTATGCTTTTGAAGTGTGGCTGGTTATGGTTTAAATCTGGCTAGTTATTATTTTGATGTCTGGCTGGTTATGATTTTAAGTCTGGCTGGTTATGGTTTAAATCTGGCTGGTTATGGTGTAAATATGGTTTTAAAGTGTGTTGGTTTGTGGTTTTTTATTCTACATGGTTATGATTTTAAAGTCTGGCTGGTTATAGTTTAAATTCTGGCTTGTTATGGTTTTAGGTCTGGCTTGTTATGGTTTAAATCTGGATGTTTACGGTGTAAATATGGTTTTAAATTGTGTTGGGTTGTGGTTTTATGTTCTACATGGTTATGATTTTGAAGTCTGGCTGGTAATGGTGCAAATATGGTTTTAAAGTGTGTTGGGTTGTGGTTTAATATTCTAGATAGTTATGAATTTGAAGTCTGATTGGTTGTGGTTTTGCATTTTTTTTCTAGTTAGATAGGTAGGTAGGAGTTATGGTTGGAAGTTATGGTTAAGTCTTGCTGGTTGTGCTTGCTGTCTGGCCGGTTATGGTTTTGAAGTTAGGGTTTGGGTTAGTATATGACGTTGGGCCTAATAGTTTTTGCCGGATAGTTCCAGGTTGGGCTCTCTGTATCAGCAGTGAGATCTGTTCAATGATCAACAATGAAGTGAATGTATTTGAAGTGAATGTATTTATGATGTCATCAGTGACTTGTGAAACGAGTCAGGGAGTGGAGAGATGAGTGGCTCGGATCATGATGACTAGTAGCATTATGTTAGCACAGGTCTGTGGTCATATTAAGATCAGTCAATACAACCAAACCCAAACGTTCCTTGTTCATGTTCCTGCTTGCTTTTGCTGAAACACATGCTTGCTTTAGTCGTTTTATTATGGAATGGAACAGTAATTCAGGAACTCGAGAAATTTGTTGTGGCTTTTGTTCCTGGACTTATATTTACCTCTTGTTTTCCTCGGCTTCAGTAATCAATTAAATTACATTTTTTGAGAATCAGGAAGTAATAATGATGAAAATGTCACTACAATAAAATGTGTTTTAAAAGAAACAGAATCCTGACAGAATTACAGTATGACAAAATTGAAATAACAAAACAGGTTTATTTAATGAATACAGTAGTGTACAGTGAATGTATTGGTGATGCATTTTGACCCATATTTCTGGTTTCAATATTAAGCATCGATCTAGAACAGACATCACACATTCATTTAATTTAATATATGTTATGCATTCACATAACTTTTTTCTATTCAAAATTGTCATTTTTTTGGCTTAGTAGTCTCTAGTATTATCTCACTACCAGTACTGATCTAGTGATCATTAACCGGTAGTGTTACCAATAGCCAGTATTGATCTAGTGACCAGTAACCAGAATAGAGTAGCAATATAATGCCTTGCAACCAGTAGGGATCTTGTGACCAGTTATGTAACCGCTAGCTAAAAGGGTTTTAGTGTGTGGTAAGCAGTAGTGATATATTGTCAAGTAACAAGTAGTGATCTAGTAATCAGTAACCAGTAATGATCGTGTGAACACAATCTAGTAGTTGACTAGTTACTAGTAGTTATCTGGTGACTATCTCCAGTATCTCCAGTAACTAGTATTCATTAGTGACCAGTAACTAAGTAGTGTGACAGGTGACCAGTAGTGATCATGTAACCAGTGGTGTGACATGTAAACAGTAGTGATCTAGTGATCTGTAACCAGTTGCCTGTAGTTTGACTGGTAAGTAGTAGTGATCTACTTGACAAGTAACTAGTTGTGGTCTAGTGACCTGTTACTCATGTTGACCTGAATTTAAGGATGATTGACGGAAAGATTGAGCACGTCATGTGGATGAACACAGGGATAAATTCAATTCAGCACCGATGGAGAACATTAACGCTGAGTATGATCAGATACGCAAACGTACACATTACAGGACACAAATATTTGACACGCTGTTCTTGTTTTTTTCACCCTCAGAATGTCATGGATCAGTTCAACCCGGGGTTACGTAACCTCATAAACCTAGGAAAGAGTTACGAGAAAGCGGTTTCAGGTGAGCATAACCTTCCTCTGTCCTGACCACTGGAGCATTCACCACCTTTAAGCTCATTTAGTGTGTGTGTGTGTGTGTGTGAGAGAGAGAGCTACAGCTACAGTGTGTATTTTGTTATTAAATATGGTCATTAATTTGTTATATTAATAACATTTTTGTATCTATATTTTACATAGTTACCGCTTCATTCTTTTTTTCCGCCTCATTATTGTGATTTTTCATTTGTAATAATGTTTCATATGCTAGACGATACAGTAGGCAACACTTCTGTGAATTATTCACTAGAATAAACAGGAATGGCCACACATCCGCTCCTCGCCTGTTTTCACGTGACTCTTTAAAAAAAAACACAGTTCACTCGATTGTTTCTAAAGAAGAGTAGTAAGAATGATATTTAAATGTCAGTATGACCCATACTATCTATTTTGCATTTCGATATGGTTCACCATCTCACTCACTTTACTTTAAAATTGTGTCTTGATGGGTTTTTCACATTGATCATGTTTATCTGACACTTCAGACTCCTGATAAGAGTTCAAACCTCTTCCCATAAAACGGCAACAAACCTATACTGAACTTGACAGTATAGAAACATTGAAACGTATATAAAGCATTTATAACAGTATAATTTTGAAGTTAATATTTCCTAGAGTGGAAATATTATAAATATTTTATAAATACTTAAATACTTAAGCACTAGAGTGTATTCTTGAAGATAGTTTCCATTTTTGTATTTTAATCCTATTTCAGCATTATTACTTTTTTTTTTGTTTGTTGTTGTTTTTTTTTGTTTTTTTATTGTGGACCCCTACTGGTGACGTTTGACCCCTGGCATAGGAACTCCGGTGGCTGTTGAGCTTTTCCCAGATCCATTTAAATTCTGTCGCTCCCACATCAAAGGGACTGAAGATAAAGGCAGTGTTTGCGAGGAAGATTGATAGGGCGGATCTGTGTTTTCATTTGACATGCGTTTAGAATTTCATGGTGTGACATTTGCGGAGTAAACAAACACTCGCTTCTGTTGCACCTCTACTTTATTAATTTGTATATTGATTTATTTATTCATATATTGATTAACATGACAATTTACTGTGGTGGTCCAGCCGGATGGAGTTGGCCTGCCACCCTAGAGTTGCAGGTTCGAATCCCGGTCTGGTTGGTTGGAAGACACTGACGTCCACATTTTGTGCTGGACATGTTTTGTGAGATGCGCTTTGGACGGATGTTTCAGCCAATACGCAAATGTAGCCAATACTTTCTGGCAGCTGCTTCTTTCCCTTTCTCTATGATTGTACTCATAGTTGATTATTAATGTCTGATTTGGACTAATTTCAGAGGAAGCAAATCTTTCTTTTTTATTTATTCGCTTTTCTAGATTATACATAGTTTCTAATTTTTAAAATTAGTAATGCTCATAATTATCTTTTAGTTAGGAACTTTTTGTGTGTCAATATTTTATTGTATTTTACTTATATTACAAAATCAAAAAACAAAGAATGAAAACAAGCATGTTTATTGGTGTAAGAGCTTTGGACGTCTGTCTGTTAAACTGAAAGGCAACTGTCGAGTGACTTTTATTTGCTTAGACCTTACACCTTTTCTAACAGGCGTCGATATAATTATGAAGTAAACCTTCCTTGTGACTTTAACGTGATTTTTTTTTTTTCTGTGTTCACTCGCCTTGTCAGTCCCTCTGCCTGCTGTAAACTCTCATCATCAGATCTTATGACGCTCAGACTGTGTTTGATTAGTGATGTCTGCCCAAGGTGGAGTCTAACATTGGCGCACAGGAAGCTTATTTGACCTTGATTTAGAATATTAAAACTGCAATACTGATTTGCATGACTTTACAAAACACATGTACAAAATTCCTGTTATTTTATTCACATATTGCCTGCCTTTTTTTTTTCTTCACACAGTTGTTCAGGAAAGTTGTTGCCGTATTTACGCAATTATAAGCACCCTCCAGATTTTCCAGGCCAAAAAAAAAATAATTCAGGCTAAAATCTTCACTTAAAATACTTTATTTTCTTTTAACAAATCTAACTTGTGACTCGTGTCATTTGATGCTGCTTTACTTATAAAAATTGATTAAAAAATGTTTTTTTAAATAAAAATAAAACATTTTAAATGATAAGATTTTTATTCTAGTGATTGGAACTCCAACTCCAAGAAATCTCAGCGGTGACCTCCCATGAGCCTTTGCACTCCAGTCAGCACAGCTGCAGCCATTTTCAGTCGGGGTTTTTTTTTCAGAAGCTTCATGATGATCATCGTTGCAAAGTATTTGCTGACTAAAATTTAGAGTTGCAGATTGTGTCTCTGAGAAAATGTCTTCCTGCTTTAATACATTTTTTCAAGATACAAAAGTTTGCGTCTTTTTCGTATCGCTAGAATGCATGGAGATGAGAGTCCAGGCGTGTTAAAAGAAACAGTTGTTTCATCTTCACTTCAGTGGTTTCAGAGATCTTGCTTCCATAATACTGTTGTTTCCAATCGGCGCTTGTGTTCCTCTCTTCACTGTCTCAAACACACACACACACACACACACACACACACACACACACACACACTTGGTGCTTTCAGCTTTATTGTCAGTTATTGACAATAAACTGGACAGTTGAGCAAACTGTTTACTGCTCGCAGGAAACTTTAAGAACTTTAACCCTTACATATAGTACCGATATTTTATCATTTATAAAACATGTTTTTCTGAATTTACAGTCTTGGCATGGAATAGGTGGAATACATGTAAAATGCGGCTCAGCTCACAAACAAAACGGCTCTCGGCACAGAAAAACTTCTTAAGTCACTGTGTTCTGCTCAGCAAACTGAGCGTTTTGATTGTGTTTGTTTCCTGGTTTTGATTCCTTGCCTGTGTTTTTGACAGTTACGCCTGCCTGTGGACTTAGTTTCTAGCCGTTAGTCCTGATCTAGCCGTTAGCATATTTGGTTTGCCATCTTGGTTCCAATATAAAATCATTGTACTTTATTTACTTAATTTCTATTTCTCACACTTTATTTGCCCTCTACCAAGGGTCGATACGTGGCTAATATTTCTTTATCATATAACATGCAAAGATAAGCACCCTCCAGGTTTTTTAGCCTCTAAAATTGGAAAATATTGGGTGCGTATATACGCATAGTCATGGTGTTTGAATTTTATTAATTATAATTAATATTATTCATTAATGTATTAATTGGTTATTTCATTCCTTTTAGTTCTGCTGGTCAAACTCTCAGTGCTCAAGTTCTGCTCATTCACTACTCGCTGTTTCGGAAGTTGAATTCATATCACAGCTAGGTGTTTCACTTTCGACCCGGAGCAGTGGGCAGCCGTGGGGTCCGGGGGGGCATGTGGTGGTCAGTGTCTTGCTCAAGGACGATTAGACCGGGATTCGAACCTGCAGCGTCTGGGTGGCAGATCCAGCTCCTAACCGCTTCTTCTTCTGGTCTCTTCACAGCGATGGCTCTGGCGGGCAGACAGTACTTTGACGCGGTGTCTAAGATCGGGGAGAACGCCGCGGTTTCTCCAGTGTCCCGGGAGCTGGGTGAGTCACTGGAATCTTCTTGTTGGGATCATTTAAACGCGTTACCTTTGCATTACGCCGTTTATGGTGTCTGTAAACGCTTTCTTATGGCAAAACAAGTTATAAAAGGCCTTGAAATAGCCTTCAGCTCTTCTTATCTGCTTTTATCCGAGTTTCGTAAGGTAATATGGTCAGTCTCACGTTGTGAAGGCGTGAAGAGTGTGTGCCGTCATAAATCACTTATGCTATTTTCCAGATTACCAGATACTTGTTTTTTTTACTGACTTAATGTAATATTGCAGTACATTTATAGATTGCTGTTGGCTCACGATTAAACTCATTGGTTTGCTTTCGATAGGTTCAGGGTTAGGGACACATTTCAGGAAGTGTGTTCTTATTGGCTGTTGCATCTGTCAATCAACAGTGCCTAACACCAATCATTTCCTCATCACACTAAAGCACGTCTTTGTACTTAGAGAGTCTGAAGTCGGTGTGTTTGTGTGTGTTATTGTTTTCCCTCAAATACTCGCGTAATACTTTGAATGTGGTTGGAGCCTATTAGGAAAAATTATCCGGCTTAAACTGTCGATTAACTGAACGCAGTGTCACCGGAAACTAACTCTTTTTAGCTTCATTGTGGTAAAATTTGTTTAGTATATTGGATTGTCCTTATATTGAGTAAGGGATTTTTTTTATTTAAAGAAAGTACATTTTTGGTGTACCACAATCTGTGTTTGATTATGAATGTCTGTCTAGGAAGGAGTTGTGCAAAGAGAAACTTTGTCATGATCAACAGTTGTCTTTTATTGTATTATTATTTTTAACAGTGTCATTATTTATTTTAGTTCATGTTTGCTCACATGCTTTGTATAGAGAAAGCTACTTTTGCCACAGGCTCTTTTTGATCAAACAATTGAATGTAAAAGTCATCGGTGAGATTGTATCGATTTGTTTCGTATCCTTTTCTTTTTTCCTCCCCTTTTCTCTCTTTTTCACTCATCTTGAGTTCAGACATTCAGCTCGTTCACCATCATAATTGCTCATCACAGCTATGGATTTCACTTTTATTTGTTTTATTATATTATATTGTTTTTTTAATATTTTAACTTATGTAAAATAACATCGTGTGATTTCATTCTTTTTATCATTTGTGCCTAAATGTGAAATGAGTAGCAGGCGTGTACTTTATCACTGTGTTTATGACTTGTTTATGTTGAATGTTCGTGCTTGTGTAGTATAGAACAAAAGCTTAAACATTTGAATTTCAAATTTCTTTATCTTGACACATTGGTTCGTTTGACCGACCTGTGTAAGATCTCTGTTGTCAAGGGAATGTCAAGGTCTACTGTATTATTTGTTACTTGGGCCATGTGTTTGAAAAAAAAAAAAAAAAAAAAGGAGCGGCATTCACAGTACATGAGCAGCCTGTACAGTATATGTGAAGCATGTACAGTATGTATAATTTATAGGTAGCTTGTACAGTATATATACAGCCTGTATAGTATATATACACACAGCATGTACAGTACAGTATACCGCCTATACAATGTGTGTGTGTGTGTGTGTGTGTGTGTATATATATATATATATATATATATATATTATTATATATATATATATGTATATATAGCCTTAATGTAAATTAACAACCTGTTGAGTTTATAATACTGTATTTGTAATTTTTTTACTGTCTATATTATTGTATATATTATGCTGCTACATTTATTGCCATAGCTAAAAATGCTATTTCAAGTTTTAAAACCATGTAGGGAATGTTACTTTATATAAATATGTAGGGCTGCAGCTATCGAATATTTCAGTAATCGAGTAATCTATCGATTAATTTGTTCGATTAATCGAGTAATCGGATAAAATACAATGAAATGGTATTTCTACATGACTACTAAATAAATTAACAATGTATTGTTTGCAATAACATTTATTCTGAATTGCACATCCATCAACAAAACTGCACTTCAATTTCACATTTGCATTGATGGCATCAGTGGAAATGATAAATAAAAAACAGAAATAATAAATAAAAAAGGATCTGCGTGGCTGAGATTTACTGAAAGAAAAGAAAATTGTGTTTTTATAATATTTTCATATACATTTTAAATAAATTCAAACATCATAATGTAATCTACAACTATGACCCGCTTTTAATTTTCACAATGTAAAATTTACTTTAACGTACACAATGTATGAGTAAATTACACATGATTCTACACACATTAAAATGTTAACGTGTTTTGCTATGAAATGTTGACAAATTTAGAACGAATATAACTGTAGCTACATAGTTCTGTTCCTTCACAAAAAAATCTTTTTGAGCTTAAAATGCTCCCACACTTTTGACAAGTTTTGACGTTTTCTGTGGATTTCCTCTTTCTCTCCTTCACCGTCGTTCTTTTCTCCTCCTTTCTCCGTCATTGTTCTCCCTGAACGAAACTTTGCTCCGGCTTTCCCGAGAACATGCGCACTTTCTCCTGCCGCTCCGTGTGGAAACAAGCGCAGCGCGTTAAAGGTTCCGGCCGCAATATGGCGGCACGTTTCGGGAAGTTTTTAGATACATCGCACTGATTTAACGATTCATCGAAGCTACGAAATATGAATCGAAGCATTTTTATAATCGAATTACTCGAATTAATCGAGGAATCGTTGCAGCCCTATAAATATGTTTATTATATTAACTGAATAGTATTGTTTTGTCATAGAATATAATTTCATGTAAAACCAAGCTACAAATCCAAAAATATCTTCATAAAATAGATGAGTTCACTAATGAAAACGTCCATGATCCAAACTCCAGTACATCATTTTCAATCCTCACAGTTTGGTTTACAGGAAATGAGATTTTCCTGTGACACTTTACCTAATGGAAGGTTTGAATGTAATGACGTCCAATCTGTGTTGATGTATATACAGTACAGGAGACGGGAGAAACCTTTGAAAACCCTTGACCAAAGAAAATGGCTACGATCTATGTTGAACATGTAAAGTCCACAGTAGTGGAACTAAAAGTACAGCGCTGGAAAAACAGACTGTTGTGTCTGTACACAGACGTCAGAAAGCATAGCATTGTAATCGCATTCATTTGACATTTTGCAGTGTAGTAGCTCTGTCCAAGAATAAATATTTTATATTTATTTTTTTTATTATATATAAGTTGAGAAAATGGAAAATAAAGTAGAACTGTGCAAAATAAGAACAATTCTATTGCCGTTCGTTGGCTCAGGAATAAGGTGCAGGAATAAGTACAATTTGTGGTTCGGCCATACACTAGTTCTCTCGTGACCCTGGATACTATAAATGTCCACCCTTGGACTGAGTGAACAAATGATTGACCACGTCTTTACAACAAAAGTGGCGAAAGCAGGAATATTTGCTCTGACGTTTTGATGACACGTTTAGATGGTGAAAGAAGGCGTGGTCTTTACTGTTACTCACAGCTAATAAGCCTGTTGAATCCATCCAACTCCTCATTCTGATTGGCTGCAGCCAAATTACATCATAACTCATTAAAATGTTAACCCTCCTGTCATGTTCGTTTCAGATGAATACCATTAATGTTTATGGGTCAATTTGACCGGGGACTTTTATTATGCATATGCCATAAGTGTCAGAAACCAAAAAGTTCCCCAAAGCAGTGAGTGTGAGTGTGAGACAGTGGTGTATTATATGTCATTGTTGCAAAGAAACAAATAGTATTTGATCTTTCAGACTCTTTTCAGCTTTCATTTTATCTTTGTAACAAAAACATGTAGCGGGCATTACAAATATGTGAACTGAACCATTTGTTGAACCATTTTTCTTTTCAACCAAGACAAGCAGTAGAACTTTCAAAGTGAAAAAAATACTTGTTTTACAGTTAACACGGGTCAATTTGTCTCCTAACAGTACCTTTGTAACATAAACATGTAGCGTGGTGTTACAAATATGTTAACTGAATCGTTATATTTATTTATATGATATTTACACCAAATAAGCCAAGCAGGAGAAGTTTCAAAGTGAAAAAATATTTTTAAGTATTTTTAAACTCTGAAATTTGACCCGAACATGATAGGAGGGTCAAAGAGTCAGGCAAACTGGATTTTTATAATTAGATTTTCTTTTTATTTAAATGGTTAAATGGTCATATTTAAGTATAGCACACATTTAGTGTTGATATAAAATTATGGGAACCAGTAGTTTTCTCTATATCGCCCAGAATTTGGTCTTTAATTGTTATACCTATAATAGTTTCTCCACCCAGTCTTCGCTTCTATCTTTTCTGGCATCTATGTTTTACATAATGACCTTATGTGTAAACTCTTCATTTTTCACACATCTTTTTTTTTTTAGTGTAGATGACCTTTCCTTGACCTTTCTTTCCAAGGGCTGAACGTTGCCTTAGTGGACGTCAACACAATGGCCTCCACGTCTGCAGGCGATAAGAGCTGAAACCTGCCGGTGCTGGCCAGATAATGCTGTTCCTCTTGCGTCCAGCCGCTCGGATGAGCTGAAACCGGAGTCTGTGACGGGCCTGAGAGCCGACACTAGATAGTCTTGAGAGTCACGGGAGCTGGGATGGGCACACACCCCTTTTCCTGCGAGGTCGGGTGTCAATGGTGGGAGACGGAGATGATGTTCTTAATCCCAGGTCTTTCTCTGGCTTGTCACCTGAATATCACTACGTCTCCTGACCGCCGCCTTGTTTCTAGAGGGTTCTTGCTTGCTTATGTCCACATTGACTTCCTGAGAACCACCTTGTCACTTGGCATCACATTACAGGTGATGGTTTGACTGGAAAGTCCGTTGAGAATCCTGCTGGTGCTGCAGATGAAGATGGTGGTCTCGTCTCACATCATAATGTGTTGTTCAGGGGGACTTCAGAGCAATCAGATGGTCTTGACCTCTTAAACGAGGAAGTCCACTTGTGACACGTCAGGCAAAATTGCATTGGCGACTTTTACCCTGGTACTCGTGATCCACCTTTTCCAAGTTGTACTACACCGAGTAGACTCGCTCTTTAACAAAAATAAATGAAAAGAAATGCTTACTGTCAGATCTGTTTAAGTTCATATATGTGAGCTAATATATCAACTACATAGAAATGCATACAATATATATCGTATATATACATACTCTATACAGTCAACTCCACTTGTTAGCCAAAATAAGACGAGAAGTAACATTAAAACACTATTAAACACTTGATTTTCCCAACACGAACATACAGCACAGAATTATACTGTATCTTGTGGAAGTCTTGTGCAGGTGCAACTTGTTAGGGTTCAATAAAGCGGCACAAATTTGCGTTATGAGATACAATTTTTTTTTTGGCACTTTGGATTTGCCGGCGGCCCAATATGTTCATACAAACTAAGATATCATATAAATACGTACGTATATACGAGTTGTATCTATACATACATACAGTCGACTTCTGTTAATTAAGAGAGCAAGAGAGAAAACATTTTCGATGTCATTCTTCTAATGATAAGATAAATACTGTATTATTTACATTTGTTTTGTTATCAGTGTGGAAATTTTTGATAATTTGATTTACCCAGTCTATCTAGTTTGTCTTTACTGTTTTTCTGCATGAAAAGGGACGATGTTTTTTTAAATCATGGTAAATCTCAATCTTCTCAGAGCGAGACATTAAAACAGATATACAGAATCCACGCATGGCCTTTTCGTGCGACGTTTGCGGCCAGTTGCAGCTTCTGAAGAACGCAAACAAGAGCCACCACAGGCCGGGAAGATGCAAATCCGCCTTTTGACAGGAAAATCAGCTGAGCACAAGTTCTGCTTTTGCTTGTGGGAACCCATGATGGATGGAGTGACTAAAATGTTCTTGGGATGTCCTGGTCTGATTTCTACTTCCAGATTTGGGCCTGATCAAGCTTGTTTTATGATGACCTGAACCATCTGGAAAATCCTGATCTCAATGCTAATCTCTACATCAACGGTGATGCTGGTGTTGTGCCAAGTGAGATGAAGAGGCCTGATACGGTTGATCTAGTGTCAGTAGAGTTGGTGTTTGACACATCAGATCATGGGTCCATATCCCATGTTGATGAATTTGATGAATTGCAAAAATTGTGGAGACTTATAAGTTGCTTTGGATAAAATCGTGTCCGTCCGACGTCTTATACAGCCAACATGCAGGGATCAGTACGGACAGTCAAGGCTAATCCAATCAAGATTTGCCAAAAGATCAAGAGCTGTTCTACTGTCATTCCTTTGTCCGTTTGAAGGCTGGTGGACATGTTGTTGTCCAGTGATGACTTTTTATAAAATGGGGACAAAACTTCACAGGCCAAAAGATGGTCAAAGCCCATAGTCTGAACACAGATGACAATGGACATTTTTCTTTTTTAACTGAATTTCGTTTTTTTTTCCCCTAAATTTAAACACAGATGAACAATGGACACCCCCCCCCCCAATTCCGCATAGCAACTTTGTGTTGCTATCCGAAAAGTGCAATATAAATGAACTTAAACTTGAACTTGAACAATGTGTCTGGATGTTAAACCCGTATATTTAAAGTTACGTTAAAACGGAGGCCAAAATGTCAAAAAATGAATTAAAAATCACTAATCCATAGACTCACCAATGTCTTTTTTCTTTTAGAACATTTAGTACATTTTTTAGAACATTTTTTTTCAGTTGTTTTGTTGAATGTTTTGGTTCAAAACAGTTTGTCACACTGATTCTCAGCACAGAATTACTAAAATGTGCACAAATTTGAATTCGGTGTCACTGTGAATTCATCATTTAGTGAAATGAAATGTCATCTTTAATACACAGCTTTAAATCTTTTTTGACACTATATCTCCAAACTCTGCTCTTAGATCATACTGATACACTGAACGGAAAAAGTGACTCCTTCCCTGTGAAGAGCCATCACTACACTGATATTCCCACTGGGTTGTTTCCCTGGTTTTGAATGCAGCACTACTACAGAAGAAGTGTCTGTGCGGCTTTCTGTCATCCAGTTACAGTTACTGGTGGCCAAACCAGTCAAGAAGTACAGAAAGCACCATTGAAACCCCCACGGCCTGATATTTAGAAAGGTCTGAAGGCATGTGCTGATTCAGACTGAAATCTGAGGCCATGAGGTCTGAAAGACTCGGAAGAAGTGAAAGACTCACTCACATGTGAATGTGATGAGACCCACTGGAAAACAAGATCTCACACTTTCAACCTATATACTGCTCATCTATATATACACACAGTGGTAAACTAACCTGTGCCGAGAGCCGAAAATTTGTTTGCTGAGCCGCTAACAAATGGCGTGTAATTATATGGCTCTTCGCCATTCTGGGAGAAGACAAGTTTATTAAATATTTTGGAAGCCATATCTCAACTAATTAGTGTTTTTGTTGTTGTTTTTTTTTATTATTTTTCGACGTGTGTGACAATTAAACAACTGTGTTTTTACACGTCTGGACTCTCTCATCTCCCTGCACACTAGCGGTAAGAAAAATACACGCTCACTCTGGATTTTTGTTATCTAGTGCATTCATAAGTCGGTATTAGCTCCGGTTTCCCTTGACCCAGAAATGGAGAAAGCAGTAAAATGGACATGTAGTTCACGTCCAATTGAAATTTTAGTAAGATAATAAAGCCATCAAACATTATGCTTGCGTTACCTTTCGATTTCGGAAACTGTTAATTAAAGAAGTTTCAGATCCAGTGGTTGGGCTTCTGTCCAAGATTTTGCAGGTTCAAATCCCACTCTGGTTGGTTCCTTGAGCAAGACACTGACCGCCTCCCAGACCCCACGGCTTAAGGCTGCCCACTGCTCCGGGTTTGTGCTTGTAGTTTGACTGGATATGTAGAGAATGATTCCAATACGGTCCCTAGTGGCCATATTACAATATCACTCACTCCGTCTCTGCTGGTGGTGGTGAGTTTGGATGTGAGTCTGTAGAGGAAGTCTAAAGGTTAGTTTTTTATTTACCTTTAACATTGTGCACAAGAAATTCACAGCAAACGGTTTTCGGAATTGCATTGTTTTTATCACCGCACTCCTTGCCACATTTTTTCTAATCCAAACTTTTGTGAAGTATTAAGGACAGATTCTTTCCTTTGGCACCCCCACACACACACACACACACACACACACACACACACACACTGTCACTGTTGCTACAAAGGCAGCTTTTACCAGGACGTTCTGGTGACCTTTACTCTGCGCTGTTGTTTGAACTGTGCTGGCAACACGACACCATGCTCTGAAAAAGTTATGAAAATATCTTTACAGAAATGTTAAAGTCGGCTGTGGAAGAGGCCACATCACAGTATTGTTAGAAGTTGTGAGTGTATATATAATCATAATGGCCTTCAGTTCTTTCTTTAATTCAGTGGGTATGTGATGTGGGTATGAGGGTAACTATTGCAGCACCAAGTTAATTATGTATTTCTGTGTATTGCAGAAATTCATATTTTGTGTGTGTGTGCGTGCGTGTGTGTGTCAAAGTGTGTTTTTCTCTTCCGTAATTCAATTTTTTTTTATCCTACAGTACTGTATTAGCATAATTGCATTGTTCATAATATAATATTGTCGGACACATTTAATAATTAGTAAAAATTCCACAAGTATGTTTTGTTTTAAGTTTACAGTCAATATTTGTGTTTTCCAGTGTATGTGTGTTGACGTCTTTGTGTTGTGTTTGCATCTTGATTTATGATTTTGTTTGCATAGGAAATGTTTGAATGTGTTTGTATATCACATCAATTTTCTATTACTATTAAGAAAAACAATATTGATTTGTCACATGAATTCACGTGATTGTCCAGAAACGGCAGATTACCGTTCACCGAATGGACTTATCAGAGTGCCAGATTCCAGTGTCCGACATTAAATCCGAAGTAACTACATATATTAAGAGTAAATGGCAATGTGTGGCAAAAGTGAAGAATAGTGAACATCAAAGACCATGTAGCCATTAATATAGCCATTGTAGCTAAGATGGCTAATAAAATAATGTAATAAAATAATAAATAAGCATCAATTGGATGAAATTAGACGACAGTTTAAAAAAAATATATTTTAACAGACGTTTTAGAAGTTCTATTGAAAGTGAAGTGAGTGAGATCAATATGTCTCATTTTACTGTGTCAATATGGTGAACCATATCGCAATTGTGCTCTGCTTTTAACCCACCCAAGTGATGTGGACACACACAAACCCGGAGTGGGCAGCCTAAGACATGGCGCCTGGGGGGCATGTTGTGTATCTATATGACGCTGTAGAGATGTTTTTTTTAATTTGAAGTGTAAAATTGTGTAAAATTGTGAACATCAAAGACCACGTTGCAATTTAATAAAACCATTAATGCTAAGATGGCGTAAAAAAAAAAAAAAATCAAACAAATAATAAAAAAAAAGAAAAGTCCAATTACGGATGCTGCCCTTATTGCATATGTTAACATTTTGTTTGTTAACATTATGTTTTGCTTCTTTTAAACATATTTGTAATATTAATAAACAATGTTTGTGCACCCTAAACATTGCAATGTTCCTCGGCAAATCACAGATTATTATTCTTTTTTTTTTTTCCCCAAGCATGGACTTGTTTTTCCTGTCGGATTATATAAACAAGATAAAAGCCAGTATTGCGTAAGCGTCGGGTTGTTTTGCGGGACGTGTTCCCCTGACGGCCTGCGCTTGTAAGACTGCAGAACGTCTGGATTTTGATTGCAGGCGCATCAGTTGTGGGTTTCTGCTGCTCGGTTGCTGGAATGTTTGCTGTTGTTGCCCTTGATAATGCAGAAGCTTTGGATGATCTATTGAATTTCAGGCTGACGGTCTACTGTAAAGCTCTGGTCCCTCTCCAGTCATTGTCCAGCGGGTTTTGTTCTCTGCGGTGGACGTTTCTCTGACACCCACAGTTGTGCTGGTCAGTCTCTTCTACTCCACATCCGACCTTCTACGACGATCAGCTCCACACAGCTCCCAGCTTGATCCACACGCTCGGACCAATCAGACGTTGGGAACAGCCAGACGCCTTGTGCACATCACGCTGACATTAGAAGTGAACCAAAGGCTATGTCCATCTATCCATTCATGAAGAACAGCGAGAAGTCGACATGTGAACCTTTTCAGGGAATCAGCAAATTCAGCTATTTGCTGGTGTTAATAGCTATTATTATCATCTATATGGAAGTTAATTAAGTTATTATTTAATTGATATTAAATGCCAATTTCACTACTTCCTCTATAGTTTTTGTTGAATTTTAACATTAGCCGTGACTATTCTGTAGTTGCAATACCAATATTTTATTTATTTATAATATCTTGTATAATAATAAGATTTTTTTGCTTTAATATTTGTTTACATGAATAGACATTGTATACAATGAAGTTACCATGGTTCTTTTTACCTAATTGCAAAATTTCGGCTTGGAATGTAACAGCTTTTTTTGTGACATTCTTTAAAATGCATTTTCATTTGGTAACACAATTTGGAGTGCAATTCAAAACTAATTAAAATCAAATCAAATGTTATGTTACTGTACATTTACACTTGACATGCAGTAAAATGCTTTTACATTCAAGTAAAAAAATGTAAGAACAGAATAATATAATAAAAATAAATACAATATAAAAATGTAAGTACAATACAATAAAATACAACACAATGCAATAAGATGTAAAATATAAATACAATGGGAATACAATAAACTTTAAGTGGGGGTAAAGTGATCAGAATGTCCAGAGAAAGTGACCAGAAAATAAGTTAAAAAGTGACCAAGTGTCCAAGTATAAAGGGACTGATGTGCAAACTGAGAAGTGATAAGTTGTCAGTGTGATAGTGTTACTGTTTTTCGTTTCTGTCATATTCTGCAAGAGTGTATTGACCTGAACTGAAAACACTGACAGGATGATTTAGACGTAGATAAAACGAGGAAATACTTAATCTGGACTGAACATCTTCCGGGAATTTAATGACCATCAGCTAATATTATTAGCCATGATCATCAGGAAAGGCAATTTTTACATTGATGGCAAGAGACGCTGATTCATTTTAAAACTCATTTTACAACTTTATTTAGTTTCTAACAAATATATAATCCCTTTATTTTTTTATTCAATAATATTTTACATTACTTTTGAATTAAATTGACAAAAATCTTACTAATCGACAAATAAATGATCCATGGTTGTGTACGAGAAATTTACCACAATTTTACCAAACATTGCTAGAATGTTGTTAAAATGTAAGCAATTTTTGTAAAAAATTGTTAAAATGGTAAACATTCTAAAAGTGAATTGAAGGAAAGCGCAAAGTTAAACAGTTGTTTGTCTCGTGGTGTTTCTTTAGCTAGTGATTGGAGACGCTGCTCCAGTGAGGAACGTGCTGCAATCTCTGATCTTTCGTGGCTGATAAACACACACACACACACACATGGCTGGACCGGCGCTGACTCAGGGTCACAGAGCAGATAACGTTAAAACGGCCAGCTCGGGAAACTCCACCTGCTGTTTCACACCTGCTGACTCCAGCAAACGTGCGACTGACCAGTGTCTCCATCACAAAACACCGTGTGATGATTAATCACAAAGCATGTCGCATTTCTAAGACTCCAAGAATTCCACAATCCAGTTGTGTTATTTTCAAATCTGGTAATTTTAGGACATTAATGCAAGTCTGTAGGTAGTCTAAACTCATATTTGACTGTAGTGAAAATATGAATCCTACTCCAAAAGTAAGACCTAGTGAAGCAAGTGAAGACTGGCTGTGAACTGTAGCTGTCGCGCGCTTTACAACGTGATACCGCTTTGGTAATTAACACGGCGGTTTCTTTTGTCAAGTAAACGACTCTTAATTTAGTTCCTAGTGAACATGAGAAGATCATCTGAGCTCCACCATGGCCGAGGAAGAGTCTGGAGTGTAAAGCTCAAACTCTAGCTTTCATTGGCCTTCTGTATTTTGCTTGTTTTGTTAGAAGTCACATTGTTTTTCCTTATGTTCAATTCAGTCTTTTTTTTTTTAATGTCTTGAAACTGAGTGTTGTGAGACATAGTTGTGTTTGGATGATTGCTGGATAATTGTACGTTGAAACTGAGTTAATACAAGATTTCCCAGAAAATTCCCAGAAATCGAAATATTTGTGGCCAATTTGATTGAATAAATCAGTAATGAATGAGTTGAACTGTAGAAAGTGAAAGAGGGAAGAGAATATGAAAGAAAGGAAAGATGAAATGGAAACTGATGGAAAAAGATGAGAGTATGAATGCGAGGGGTGAAAAGAGTGAAGAAAAATCATATAGAAATAGGCCGGAGAAGAGAAATAAATAAAGAGTGAGTGGAGAGGGAGAGCGAAATTAATGATGGAATAATACAGGGAGAATAATTCAAATAAGGAGTTAAAAACATGACTGTGGTGAACTAGAGAGAATGATAGAACGTGAAAGAGGGGATAGAGACAAGTAGAAAATGAAAAAATATGAGGAAAAAGCTGTGAGAAAGGGAATGATTAGGAGATGTTCAGAAAAGGCGAGAGTGAGATGAACAAATTAAAAATGGACAGTAATGAAAGTTAAAACCGGCAGAGAGGAGAAGAAGAAATGAAATAGTAGTGGGGTGAGAAACAAGTAATTGAAGAAATGAGACTGATGGGAAAAAAAAATTCAGAAATAAGGAGGTGAAATAAAGAGTCATTAAAGAATGAGCTGAACCACGAAAGATTGTAAGTGAAAGTGAAAAGGTTGATTGACAAAAATGGATAGAAAATTAAATTTATGGCGGGGGTGATATAAAAGGGGGACTTGGCAAAAGGTGGACACGAGAGAAGGAAGTTGAAAAGGAATAAAAAAAAGAAGAAAGAAAGAGAAGTGTCTTGGTGTCTTAACTCTGATGTGAGACACGGAGGAATGAAGAGTCAAAAGCATTAACGAATGAGTTGAACTGTAGCAATTGAAAGTGGGGAGAGAGTATGAAAGGAAGAAACAAAAGAAAAAATGGAAACTGATGGAAATTATGTCCCTTTTATATATATTTTTTTCCCTCGTTAATTTAATTTTCTGTCCAGTTTGAATTTGAGAAAGACAAGGAAAAAAAATAAAACGAATGTTAGTAAATTGAGAGTAAAGAAAACAATCCCACTCGAGCTTTTCCTCACATCAGTTCTCACGTCAGATAAAAGATGCCAGAACTCGCTCTCCTCTCCTCCAATCCATCTGTTGAAGAGGAGAGCGAGGGTCTACTGGTGGGCGCACCTCTCTGTGGAAAGTGCTCTGAGTCCCGTGGCTTTTTGCATTTTAATCCCTTCTTGATTGCTGCGAGACCGGAGAGGAAGATCCACGCCGCAGAGTGCATTTTAATTACAGTCCTGGAATAAAGAATCTTCCGGGCTTCATTAGTCAGGGGATTCATGCGCTTTATTGCACTGAAAACAATGTGCTTGACGGGCTGATAAGTGTTTTTCTCTCCTCAGGGGTGGTGCTGATGGAGATCTCGGATGTCCACCGCAGGGTCAACACAGAGCTGGAGGAAAACGTGAGTGTGGCTCATACACACGGGAATCTAACATCTCATCTTCATGGACTGGTTCCTGTGCACGCCCTGCCGGTTATCTCAGATTGGGAAGGAATAGAGCGGCCGCACCTTCTGCGCGCTGGCTCGAGGTTATCAGAGCAGGTTTGAACATGTCTGTTGATGCACCTGAGCCCAGCGCGGGATGATGACACGGACGCTCCTGCTGGTGCAACAGCCGATCTGTCCATCCATCTGAGGTGTAAAGAGTAGCTGAAAACCTCACTTGAGTAAGAGTATACTGTAGATGCTGTAGAAATTACTCCATTACAAGTCACTGATGCCAAGATGATTAAAAGCCCTAAAGTATCAGTATTTTTTTAACAATACTTTTTACTTGTATGGAATTGTGTAGTATTTTACTTGTACTGAATTTGTAAAGTTAAATAGTAAAGTTGAGAATTAATTTTTTTTATTTGACTTGCACTGATTTTTGGCTCAAAAACACTAAGACTTGTGGAAAACGAGAAGCTTTATTTATAAGATTTTACTTCCTAATATAGAAATGAAATTTAACACCTCAATATTTCAAAGTGGCAGAACAAAATAGATAAAGAACAAAAAGTCTGTCTCTGTCACAAGAAAGTAATCAAGTAGAAAAAGATGCCGACTTGTCGCGCACAATCGCAATGTAAGGAGTAACGATACATGTCTATTCAAATGTAGTGAAGTAAAGAGTACAGACTCTCAATCCCAAATGTAGTCAAGTAGAGAGTAAAAGTTGCTTACAGTATGTATATTTTTGATACTCAGTACAAGTACAAAGTAGCCAAACAATTCTCAAGTTAAGTAACAAAGTCCAAGAACTTTACACCACTACCATCCATTGACCTTGGTCCTAACACGCACATGTTCTGGTCTACATCGTGTCCGCTATCTGTTCTGTGATAGCAAGTGTGAAAATCAGTAGCTAGTAGATGCTGATAATCTCAACCAGACTAGAACACCTTGAATCAATTTTCAAATCCCATTCATTCTATTTAGCATGAAGCCAAAGACAAACTCATCATTGTTGGTCTGGGGGTGGCTACACACCCATCAGCCAATCACAGCACTAGGTCATGGCATAGTCTTCAACAGTGTTGTGCAAGTTACTTCGAAATTGTAATATGTGACATTTTACTTATTTACTTATTACTGTTTGTAAAAAGTAATAAGTTACATTACAATATTACTGTCTCAGAAATGTAATATATTACATTACTTTTGTATTACTTTTAAGTTACTTTCATCAAAATAACTACAGAAGTAGAAATTAACGTCCTAAAATAACAACATTTACCTTTTACTCAGTATTACAGTAACTACAGTAATTTATGTTACAACCAGTGGAAGGCATAGAGTTATGTAGCGTAATGACTGTGGCCTCTCCAAGCTACAAATAACAATATACATAATCTATAACTGTAGGTTGACCATATATTTTGATTTCCAAAAAAAGAGGACAATCAGCGCGGCCTCGAGACAAATTCAGACAGGCTTCTCGGAGGCTGATGAACATGCTTTAATGTGCTTCAATGTTGCTAAACTATAACTTACATTACTGAAAATACACAAAGTAATAAGTTACACTACTGCGTTACAGCAAAAAATAATATATTAGTGTAATATGTTAGTTTTGTAACGCGTTACTCCCAACACTGGTCTTCAATTAACCTGAACCTGCGATTAGTCTGCTTCCAAAACCACCTCAGGTCCAGAGTTGCTCCCCGTGACCCAGAAATGGAGTAAGCATTAGAATACGGAAGGACGGAATTTGTATTTGCGCACCCATGTAAATGTACCAGCAGAAAACCAGCAGAGCCTGGAACTTAGATCACCATCAGTCTTCTGCAGTGCTAACATGATCCCTGTATTGTTCCTCTGTCAAGTTGTGAAATTTCCTCGTCACGGGCAAGTCCGTGCCTTGGACTTTTGCCCTCAGATTCTTCTTTCGGGCTCTGGAAGGGCATTTTATCATCTTGTAATAAACCTGCCAAGCAACACAACTTCACATTTCCAATCCTTCCTTGGGTGTGTTTGCGGGAAAGAATTGCCGATGCTGGTTTCTCAGAAAACATCAAGTAGGATTCTAAGCTTGTGTGTTGTAATTGTGTCGTCTGGTTTAGACTCTCAGATTATAATATTCCAAGCATAGCAGATTCCATGTAAGGGTGGGCGATATGAGTGAAAATTCACATCACGGATGGTATTTTCTAGTGTCCAAACGGTTTTGGTATTATATCACGATATGCGAGGGGGGGGGGGGATACACTACAATAGTACAACTTAATTACATTAAATAAAGTTAGAATACAAAGCTTTCCTTTAAACCTGGTAAGGCGTTTATTCAAAATTTTCTAAGCAATGTCTCCTGGACGTCATTAAAAGTTGTAACTATACAAACCTGTTATACTGTATGAAAGCGTTTATATACAAAAATAAAAATTAAATTCCAGAATCTGTAATGGTTTCCACGGTATTGAGAAATTAATACTCGATGCCGATTCCGTGGTGTGAAGAAGAGTCTTGGACCCAATGATGGTGGTTGTGATGAGGTTTGGTGATGCTCTTTCATCCGTTCTTCTGACTCATTCCTTCCCAACGCTCTTCTGCCCGAAGAAGTGTACAAAGCCCATCCACTCACTGTGCCTTCACCTTTCCCTTCACTTAAGACACACAGTCACGCTTCCATCTGTTTTTTCTCTTCTCTCTTTAGTTCAGACGATTCCACCGAGAGATTATTGCAGAGCTGGAGAGAAAGACGGACATGGATGTGAAGTACATGACGGTGAGCTTCAGCATAGAGCGTCTGAAAGATGCTTTTATTTTTCTGCTAAATGTATGGTTTCACTGAAAAATAGCTGGGAGCAGCAATTGCATTGATGTGTGTTGAAAGGATTTGTTTGAGGATTGAAAAAAAAAAAAAGATTACATTGGAGACAAGAGAGAACAATAGATAGTGCAAACAACAATTATCATGAATATAAAAGTACAGTGTTTGTATTTTGACAAGTAAAGCAGAAGAGTGAATATAGATATAGTTAACTTACATTTGTGTATAATAAAGTAAACACAAGTGGTATATTGTTGTTTCAACAGTTTTGATTAAATAATATAAGGTATATACATACAGTACAGTATATACAGACAAATAGATGTTTTATTGATTTATTTTAATGTATGCAGATATGTACAAGAACTGAATGATTATAATACAGAATTTTCCGAGTGAGTAAATTTGAGACAACCAATATATTGCAAAACAACCAAAAAACTATTTTTCTCAACAAGTAGATAATGCATATCCACATTTCGTTGGATCAATGCAAAATTCCTAAAATGTTTGTGTTCTCACAACTCTTACAGAGTTCTTACAGTCCCTGATTAAGACACTGATGTTTCAAAACGTTTAAAAAGAGAATTTACACAAATATACCACAAACCTTCACATTCAATAGAAATGTTAGGAATATATGCAAGATATATAACTGTCTGCCCCATGCATCATTTTTTTTATTAAGGAACGGCGTCGGATTCACGAAGTTTATATAATAGATAATGTTTAATATAATATTTAATATGTTTTTTTATATTTACTGTGTGTATTTGTGTAAATATATGCGTATGAGCCGCGCTGAGACCCACTGATGGCTACTTTACATAATTATCTTATTTAAACATATATTGTCTTCTTTTAAGACAATTCACTTCAATTGCCCCTTCTTACAAGTAAACAAGATCACTCAGTTATGATTCATTACAAAGTTTACAAAAAGATAAATAATCGCGCGCAACACATGCACGATTCATATTGGCCAATTTTCATTTTCCAGATCCAGTTCTGTTGCTGCATGTGATATTCAGGTTTTTATGACATTGAGTCCAACATGTTGAACACAACACTGCCACCCTCTAGTAGAACGCCAAAATCTACACATTACTGTTACTTCTACATTTAATTTCATACAATGGCTTTTCATGCCCACCATAAACATCACACCCTCTTTTCAGGAAAAAGGTCAAACTGTCCCAAAATAACCCGCATGAGCAGCAGAGTCACTCCCCGTCCCAGAGGAGCATCCAGACACTCGTCATGCTGTTTACTTCCTGTCTGCTCAATCTCTGATACACCTCGTCTGCACACGTACCCATTTCCTCCGTCTGCCCGCAGGCCACGTTTAAGAGATATCAGAGCGAACACCGGATGAAGCTGGACTCGCTGGAGAGAACCCAGTCCGACCTGAAGAAGCTGCGGAGGAAAAGTCAAGGGAAGAACGCGTCCAAGTACGAGAGTAAAGAGAACGAGGTGCGTCTGCTCCTCTTTCATCCGCTCCGTGTGTCTCCACTCTGGTCATCCACCCCTCCATCCAGTCCTCAGTTAAACTACTCCACCTGAAGCTGTGGCCAGCACTCAGTCACATGACCTCTCAGACTGACCACTGCTCCCGATGCCCAGTGTCTCGATGCTGAATACACCTGATGACTTGTTTTGTTGTTAATATCCTAATTGATTTGCCCAAACTATTTATTGCTTAATTATGTATTAATTACCCATACTATTGATTACCTAACTTTTTATTAATTATCCAAACTTTTTATTACTTACATACACAAACATATGTATAGATGCCCCCCCCACACATACACAGATTCTCTCTCTCTCGCTCTCTCACACACACACACACACACACACACACACACACACACACACACACAAATACTCTTTCTCTCTCTCTCTCTGTACATACCGTCGTATCTGTACATAGAAAGACGGTCTCAATGTCTTTGTGTCTCGCTCTCTTTCCTGCTCAGTCTCAGTGTCTTTGTCTGATTTACCTACTCTGTTTATTCTGTCTTTCTCTTTTTTCTCTTTCTCACACACTGTTTCAATGTCTTTGTCTCTCTTTCTCTACCTATCTCTCTCCCTCTCACACACACACACACACACACACGTACACACACACGTACACATACACACACATACACACACACACACACACACACACACACACACACTTATACTGTTTTTCAATGTCTTTGTCTCTCTTTCTCTTTATCTATCTCTCTCTCACACACACACACACACACACACACTTATACTGTCTTTCGATGTCTCTCTCTCGCTTATCTATAGTTTTCACTCTCTCCTTATCTGTCTTGGTTTCTTGATCTGTTTATCTGTATTTGTCTGTCTCTCTTCTTTTTCTTGTGTGCCATGTCATCTTTTTGTTTTTCTGCCTTTTTCAACCACTTTCTTAGTTCTTTTCCATTTTCCTCTCCCTCTTCTTTTTCTACTCTCTCTCTCTCTTTCTCCATCGCCTCTCATTATTCTACCTCAATTTTCAACCGTCTCACCGTTCACCGCTCTTTCAACTCCTCTCTTCTCTCTCTTACTTTTTCTCTCATCAGTTCAAGCGTAATTTTAACGCGGTAAGGTCCAGGTCTTCATAGCGCCTGCTTGTGCGGCGTCTGGCTTTATTAGAGCCGGTTTGAAGTCGTCTGGCGCTGTAAACATCAAGCGGAGCGCTCGCCGTCTGTCTTGTGGAGATTTCTTTTGGTGGCAACAGCTGGTTTCTTCTATCTTTTCGCACATGTGTCACATCTCCGGCTGCTTTTGCTTCCCTCGTGGAGCAGGATGAGAGTGTCCATAGCAACAGACCTTATCAGACATCTCTGATGATAAACAGCACTCTTATGGCCCGTCCGTCTCCCGTGGTTCCGGGACGTGTTTGTCTGGACCGATACTCGTGTGTGTGTGTGTGTCCAGCGCGCTAGCGTTATCTCAGATGACCAGGCGGTTTGTCCCCCTCGCTATGTTCATGGAGGACGCCATGGCCTGGTTTATTAGATGACTTTAGTGTGACGTCCAGGGCCTTTTTTTGAAAGAAAATAATTCATTCAGCATAGTAATGAGGCACAGCGGTGTCGGCCAGAAACCAGACCTGTGTAGTAACAAAAACGCACACACACACAGACACACACACACACACACACCAAAACACAAGACAAGAGAAAAGCCCTGAAGAGATGTGTGTACAAACTAGGGCTGCGCAATATATAGAAAAAATATCGTTATTGTGATCAGTGTTGGGTGTAGCGCATTAAAATGTAACGCATTAGTGTAATTAAAATACTTTTTCGTTGAAAAAGTAATGTAACGGATTACTCTGGTAATTTAATTACCGTTATTTACAAGGTGCTTGCATTACATTGTAAAAGTGTTAAACACGCTGAATATCATAATTACATTTTATTAATGTATCTTCTTGTGTTTGCGCTTCAGTATTGCAGTGTTGCTTGTGCACGTGATGCATGACACTTTGCGACGTATTTAAAGAGGAGACGTCGTACTCGGCTGCAGCAGCTACGTAGTGGCTGTTTTACGAAATGGCAAGAATCAAGTCACTTTGCTGTTCTGAAACGAGCAGATAAGAACATTACAGTCATTTGTGAGATGCTTCCTGCGGAGAAAACAGCTCGAGTATCTACTGAAGCACTGACACGGCAATTTTAAGAAGTATTTGGTTACTTATTCAGTAACTAAGTTACTTTTGAGACACAGTAATTAGAAGAGTAATTTAATTAAAAGTAAATAATAATTTGTAATTAGTTTTTATTTTTACTTTACCCGTTACTTTTTTAAAGTTACTCAACACTGATTGCAATAATATCAATACCTATGCAATTCCTATATCGCAGAGTTGCGATAACAAAAAAAGTGTTTCACGCGTTTGCGCTTTACATTGTCCGAACTTGACCAGTCAAATGGAACCTTAGTATTTTCATGCCCGCCTCCCAAACAGACGCTATTTTACTACTGGCTAGACAGACTAAAAAGTGAACCTAGCAGATCAAAGAAAAAAAGAGAAACAAATGGATAAACCTGTAAAGCAAATAAAGAGACGCGAGACGATCCATAGTCCATTCGCTGATGAACAGTTATTTCATGTCATGAGTTTCCAAAATGAGGTGTTTCTGTATTTGGGATTATGGGAACTTCAGACTGAACATGAACTTCATCTTCATCAAGTAAAAACAAAAGACCTGCTATCTGTCTTGCTTCACCATTGTTGGCATTGGTAACGTTCAATTTCAGTCTTATCACAGCCTTTCAGAAGAACGGAGCGCTGTTGGGTGTCCTCGAGATTCAACATGATTCATATATCCCATAGAGGAAGTGTTTATGGTAAACTTTGGTGATTCAAATGTTTGTGAAGCTCTGATACGGGCCTTTAATATGCACTAGATTGGTGGTGTCAAACTCATTTCACATCGTGGGCCACATACGACCTAGTGAGATGTCAAGCGGGCCGGACCATTAAAATTATACCATACTCCACACCCTACATACATACATACATACATTATGCCAAAAAAATCATGTATCTTCTTTGTTTTGATGTAAAGAAGCAGAAGAACATTAGGAACATATTGAATTTTAATGAACGGTCCTTCTACAAAACATTCCATGAATTACCTCATATTTCCTTAGAAATATCCCTAAACAGAATTTTTTCTTTTTTTAATTTGACACTCTACATCTACTTTTCTCCGTTTGGATAACATTTTGGCTAATGAGGGTGTAGCGGAGAGGTAGAGACCAAGGTTTTCAGTCTGTCAGTGATACGGCGTTCTACTCTAAAGACAATCCATGAATTGCAGCTATTTACATTTTTTATTACAAGCTTTCTATGCTTTTTTTTTTCCCCACTTTCGAACTATTCTGCGGGCCTGATTCCGTGGTGGCCGGTTTCAGCCCACGGGCCGTATGTTTGACACACCCCGCCCCCTGCACTAGATTCATCGAGAATAACTTCAAGTTCAAGTACTGAGCATTGGTCTTCCATTGGCCAGATGTCTGCACAAAGTGATGCTTTTATTTTGTCCAGTTTATCGTATAAAATGTACCTATGCTTCAATGTCTGTTTGTTCAATATTTCTGTCCATTTTAAGATTAAAAAATTTGGTAACGGAAAGGGAAAATTAACTATTTCAAGATCGTACTGTAAACTTGTATTCAAGACCAAACTTCAAGACTGTGAAAAAGCCATATAAAGGCTTCTGTAAATGCCACATAGTCCTTGAGAAATGAGGGCACTTCCTGTCACTAGAGCACTTTATGGTAGGATAGTCACACACCTCGGCTTATCACGCCGAAACCATTTAACACACGTTTAAAGCCCCATCAAAAAAGAATTACAAAACGAAACTAGCCAACTATCTAATCGACAAGTTGAAGATTGCGCGACTGTGTTTTCTTTTTCACACTGGCACACAAAGCAGGAAGTGACTTCATGTGAGTGGCGAGACCTTTATGTGGCCAGGTCTGCCTCTTCCTGTCCTGCCCGTGTCATTGTTTTCCTGCGCCACACACACACACACACACACACACACACACACACACACACACACACACACACACACACACACACACACAAGGTACCTGTGCCTGAGAAGCGCACACAATGGCAGGCTGGACCTTCCTCTTGACTAACTGATCTAGTCGAGTGGCCGCCTGCAGTAGAGTCGGACTTTGACATTTATATTGCATTTACTTTGCATATTTGGCTTTTAGCGAATAGTGTTAGTATTTTCCAAATGAATAATGGTGGCATTGCAGAAGCCATGCGATAGTAAGCCACAAGCAGTGGTGTAAAGTACTTGAGTGAATGTTCTTCGTTACTTAGTATTTTAGCTACTTTGTCTTTGTTTTGAGTATCAAAAATGTAAGCCACTTTTACTCTCTACTTAACTACATGTCTGATTGAGTGTCTGTACTCTTTACTTCACTACATTTGAATGGACACTTACCGATACTTGTTACATTGGTCAGTAATTTTGTGCGATATCTTTGGGCGGACAAGGTGATATCGCCATCTGCAGGATGCTGAAAGTACTTTATTCTATTCATGAGCTAAATCACCAAGCGTAAAGAAACATTGTGTTGATTAAAATGTTTATATTAGCAAAAAGTTCCTCATGAATCGTTTCTTCTTTATCACATTTGTTGATGTTTTTGAGCTTAAATTCAGTATGAATAAAAAACCTTGAGTTCTTTTCAAATGGGATACTTTACAACTTTTACTCAATTCTTTACTCAAAAAAAAAAACATTTGTTTCAGTTGAGTGATTCTTAAAATGTCTGGAGTGAATTATTGGACATCATTGGATTTTGAACCTTTTTTGTCAGTTTAGATGTTCTTCATATGCTTGCGTGGATTTCCTCCAGGTCTCCGGTTTGTTCCCTCGGTCCACAGGAAATTTTTGGCTTACGATTGCTCATAGGTGTGAGTGTGAAAGAGTGAATGTGTACGTGTGTCCTGCTCTGTGATTGGCTGGCCACCAATTCAGGGTGTGTCGGAATTGCTTCAGGCCCAGAGTTGCTGGGATCGACTCCCTGTGACCCTGAAATAGAACAAACGTTTAAGAAGAGGAATAGAACAGGCCGTTCTTTCTCTTATCAGTTTCCTGCTCCTTCTCCCAAATAGTCTTGTCACATTAGTGGTTATTAATGTCATCAAACCAGATATTACAGTATGTATTTGTTCCAGGATGGAAACATGTTATCACTTCCTTATGCTGATAAGATTAAAACAAGCATGTCTTAAATAGTAAATCAAAGTCTGAAACCTGAAGGGATTCTCCCCCGGTCCATGACACACACGGAGGAGGTGGTGCATTCCTTGGCTTTCATTCATCTGTGAGATCATTGTCCCTCAAACATAGGAGTGGAATACATTTATAACAGTGTTTATTTTGACAAAGATGTTTAATTTAGTCAAAACTCAGTTTTGTTTTAGTCCAAAATTAGTCACCTTCATTTTTTTTAGTTTTAGTCTAACTTTAGTCGACTTAATACCTCACGATTTAAAGGTTAGATAATTAAATTACAGTTTAGATTTATTCAACGAAAATACAAGTGTGTATATACAATACTATAAATTCTAAAGGTTTACTAAAGTTGCTATGTCTAAGAAATCTGAATACCTAGTTAACTATGAACATGTAATATATAGAAAGAATAAAGAATTTTCTTTCAATCCAAATAATTGTATTCTCATAAATGAAACCTCAACAAAGAGGAAATTAAATACAGTAAAATAAAATTAATTATAAGGGCATCATGTTTATGAGTAACTGAATAAACGTATTAGTAAATGATTGCTAAAAATTCATTCTTCAGATTTGGCGCTTCAGGTTTGTTGTATTTCTGCCCGGGGATGGTTGATCTCCATGCGGCGTACAGATAGTTTTTTTAAGGTCGCGTTGAATGTGAATTGAATCCATTTATCTGACCGCTTTTTCCTGCCGGGGGAAGACGTTTTTGAAGAAGCTAACGCCTTTATAGCATTTTTCGTGTCCTGTTAAATTGGTTCTGATTGGTTCTCCTTGTGTATGCACCCGCCTTTCTGCACGTGCTAGGATTATGATTGGATGTCGTCACGAAAGGCATTTTTGTTTAGTCTTTAACTAAATTGATTGACACTTTCGTCAAGGATTAAAGTTTTCATCCGTGAGCTGGAGTTTTTATATAGTTCTCGTTTAGTTTCGTCAGGCAAAGACAATGACGAAAATTTCGTCAACAAAATGAACACTGATTCTTAATTTCTAGTCTCACCTCAGATTAAATTTAAAAGAGCTACTCTTCATCCCACACATCCAGCATGTGGAGAAACACTGACACTTACTGTATCAAATGCAGTGGTCTTCACAAAGCTTGACATTCAATCCGTGCTGCCATGCTGGCCACTTTGTCGTCCCACAATGAGCCTCAGAAATGTTCTAATGGCTACCAGGAAACTCCGACAACTGATCAGTTCCTGTTGGTGTTTTGTGTCGTTGATAGTGTCTTGAAACCCTGACTCACCGTCAGATGGACATGCAGAAGTTCATTGCTGATGGGTGTCGGGAAGCTCTGCTGGAGGAGAAGAGGCGATTCTGTTTCCTGGTGGACAAACACTGCACCTTCTCCGACCAGGTCGCTGTTTTTCACGAGAAGGTAACTAGGAATCTTGCCCGTCTTATTACCAACTACTCAGTCCCACCAGGATTTCAAAATTTTGATTTTGAAAAATGACCCCAAAAAAAAAGAATTGGTGGGAATTTGGGCCAAATACATGTATCCTTTTCGGTCTGATATTCAGACTGATAATTCCTTATCAGAAATATTGGAAGGAGAGGGAATTTGATTAGATTATTATCATTTTCTGTTTCAAAATGCCCTTTGTTTTTTAAATGACTTGTTATACGACATGTTTTGCAGGATGGCAAAAAAAATGCAGCATTTACGTCTTTATGCGAGTGTGTGCGTCTTAAAATAATGTGTAGACAGACGTGCATACAGTATAAGCTTTTATTGGCTCAATAACAAAAATTATTTTATTATAATTTAATAAAAAAAAACATTAGAGACGCAGCAACACCTTACAGGGACAAAATAGCACTTGAAGAAGTAAGATTAAACTAAATACAGTCATCACACAACAAACAGAAACTACAAACCAAGCCCGGGTTGCTTAGCTTAATCACATCCCAAAAAGTGTCAAATCAGTAGAAAATAAAGAACACAGGCAAGAAGTAAAAACAATTTCCTTGTCTGTTTAAAAGGAACAGACACAATCAAAATGCTCTGTCTGACAAACCGTGAATAATAATAATCCTTCGCTACGATTCTCTTCATACAGCGTCTGGAAAACGCTGAGCTCGACGGGCCTGCGTGGACTGGTGCAAAGGCTCCTGGGAAATTAGGTTCTGACCACTAGAATCGACTTTTTGTTATCTTTCATTCAAGTAAAACGATATCAAAATGAAACAAGTCACAAGTTAGGTTTGTTGAATTAAAGAAAAAAATGTATTTGAAGGATAATAGTGGTTTAAAGGAATTTTTTTTAAATTTTGTGCCTTATTTTATCGTATTTACGATAACTGGTATAATAAACTGTGCAATGACAAAAACAAAAGTGTAAACAAAGGCCAAAGTCTGTGAGTGGCAGTCTTTTATAGAGGGATTTTTGCCACCGATCTGTGATACAGTTCTCGCAGATACAAAGCTGTAAACCCAAAGGTTCGATTGCTACTGTGTGTCTTAACTGTGTGTAATCTGTGGTCCTCAAAGGCTCGAGAGCTGCTGATGGAGAACTTAACCAGCTGGCAGGACAAATGCAGTGATGCTACTAATGTCCCAGACAGCGTGATGTCCATGATCGAAGGTCTCCGCACGCCCGTGGCCAACACTCCTCAGGCATCTCCAGCTCTGCAGCGCCACAGCAGGGTGAGGAGGCCAGGCTCTTCTGGACCACACGTCTCTACACCTGATGTTGTGGTCTTACACCTGGAGATCTGTTTTTTTTTTTTCTCTCCTACAGACCAATTCAAACGCAATGATTCCGGCTCCTCCAGCACCACCTCAAACCAGTCCCCTGGCCTACATGTTCAACCAAGAGTCGTCCCGACAGGAGAGAGTGGCCGCTGATTACAATACAAGTATGAACCGTGTCCATCACAATCTTGAACTGACTACACTCAACACGTGACAGCCAATAATGTTTTTTTTGTAGTTTATTTATGTAGTTTTGAAATGATGGAAACGGGGCGCTGTTATCGCTAGGTGCTCTGTTTTTTTTCCATCCATTCATCCATTGATTCATCTGTCCACCCACTCATCCATCTATCCAGTTATCCAACCATCTATCCATCCTCCAGCTTCTTGCAACCCAGAAATGGGAGAAGCGTGTTAAATTGATGGTTTCAATCTATATAAATTGTTCTGGGTTTATAAATTGTTCATCCAACCAACCATCCATTCATTCATCCATCCATCTATACAACCATTCATCATCCATACATCCACCCATCCATCCAACCATCTATACAACTGTCCTTCCATCCAACTAACCATCCATCTAATCATCCATCTATCCAATTATCCGTTCATTCATCTATCTACCCACTCATCCATCTCTCTATGTATCCAATCATTCATCCATCCACCCACCCATCCATTCGTACATTAATCTATCGGCCCAATAATCCATTCATTCATTCATTCTTGCAACCGTCTTTATAGCCATTCATCCTTCCATCCAACCAACCAACCATCTATCTGACCATCCATCTAATCATTCATCCATCCATCCAATTATCCATTCATTCATCTATCTATCCATTCAACCATCTACGTATATAGCACCTATCCCTCTATCCAACTAATCATCCATCAATCCAATTAACCATCCATTCATCCATCCACCCTGTCATCCATCTATCCAGTTTTCCAATCATCCAGCCATGTATCCATCCATCCATCCATCCGTTCAACCATGTATCTAACCAACCATTCATCCAACAGTCTATCAAACCATCCAACCGTCCATCCAACCAACCATGTATCTAACCAACCATTCATCCAACAGTCTATCAAACCATCCAACCGTCCATCCAACCAACCATGTATCCAACCAACCAACCATCAAACCATCTATTAAACGATCCAACCATCCATCCAACCAACCAACCCTGTATACTACCTACCTAACATCCAGCACGCCATCTATCCAACCATCCATCCAACCCACCCAACCATTCATCTATCTGTACAACAATCCATCACCCATCCACCCACCCACCCGTCTATCAGATTATCCATCCATCCATCTAGCCATCCTTTTTCATTACTTTCTTAGTCGTCACATTCATCTCTGGGTCACAGGGAGCTGGAGTCAATCCTAGTAACTCAGGGCTTGGAGGTGTGATGCATTAACTTGGTGACATACTGTATAGAGTACTCTTTCACTCACATCGTTCAAACTGTGAGTTCTGACTTGTTGAACGCATGTGTTTGTGTGTGGAATCTGGAGGTTCACATGAAGACATGGAATACATGCAATGGTGTGGCCAAGCCTGGTTTTTGTTTCCACCTCCAGCAACACAGAAATGGAAGAAGCGCGTTAGAAAATTGATTGCCTACTGTTTCAATCTGTATAAATTGTTCTGGGTTGGCCATTATAGAGGCCATTTCAGGATTGCATGGTTTGTTTTCTCTGTCGTTTGTCACACTAAGAAGGCAAATGTCCTGACAAGGCTAAGCAAGTGTTTTCTGATCCCCTCAGATCACACCAGTGAGGAAAATGGATTGCCCAGGTCCGTGTCAATGGCCTCCGGACTCAATCTCACGGACAAAAGACCCAAAGTGCGGACCATTTTCCCCCACAAGTCTGGAAGCAACAACACGCTGCTGAGCTTTGAAGAGGGCGACATCATCACACTTCTGATTCCCGAGGAGAAGGACGGCTGGCTGTACGGAGAACTGCTCCACACCCGACAGTGAGTCCAGTCTGACGTCACCTCTACCCACTCCAGCGGAATTCTGAATAGCACATCTCTATAGATTTCTACTACCTAGACAACAAGTACCGCTTATACATTACTGCCAGTCATATTAATTCTTGAAATAGCCTTTGTTTTGATTTTACGAGTTGGTTTATTATTTTATAGTTATTTATTAGGGATATGGGAGGCAAGCAAACCATTAGAAAGCAATGGCCAGGAAACAAAAAATTTGAAAAAATAATTCGCTTCTTAGTCTTTTATAATTAGAATGTCAGTGCACATTTATATTTAATGTTGGTTCAGTCCAGGCTTTTGTGTCCTGGGCCCTGAAGAACCCGGACGTTCTGTGATTGATGGACACGTGTAGATTCCTTCAGACCTCAGGGAGAGTTAGAACGGAAAAAGATTCCGTCAGCATAGGTGAAATTCAAAGTCTGTTAGTGAAAAATATATTTTTGTATTTAAGATACTTGCATATGTATGTAATATTTTTTATTAGTTTTTGTAATATACAAGTTACATTGTGATTTTTGCATTTACATTGTGATTTATTTATTTTTTTATTTTATTTTGGATTTTACGTATTATTAGCATAATAATTAGTAATTAGTGAGTAAGAGACAAGTAATTGGTAGTGGCATTTTTGTTAGCTTGTCATATATTCAATATTTGGTTAGGTCATGATTATTTAAATTCTGTTCTTAGATGATGTGGTTTCAGTGGTTTCTACTCTCACTTCTAACTCTTCACTGTGTTGGAATACAATTTGGATCATATTGGTTTTTGGATCGTACTTTTGTTTTCGGTCTTTACAATTTTGACTTTAATACACTTTTCTATATTATATTTCAGCAATTACAAAAATCATTGAAACGCCTGTTGCATTGTTGCATTTATCATTGACAATGGTTTTTAAGTGGATGGCTGAGCTGGTAAAGTCTGGCTGATGGAGTCATTACAGATGGTTACAGTGGTTGAAATCCACCAACTGTCATACCACATGCTGATGCAAACATATTGTGGTTGAGGCAAATACTACAGTAAAGCTGAGATGGAGAAGCCCAGGTCACATGGCAGAAGTGAGTCAGGGTCTGGAAGGGTCTTGTGTGTGCACAGATGTTCAGCACAGCTGTGAGGAAGCGTGCTCGGCCTCTCGTGTCCTTTCAAGCCGTGTTGTAAGAGCAGATGGGTCCGCGGATTATCAACCGGCTCCTCACGGACCTTCCAAAGGTGCAGGAGATGTAGTCAGAAGGATGGTGGTGGCAGAAAGTGGTATGAACAGAACAGACAGTCGTTCCTGCCAAAAAAGCCAGTTTCTGGTTTGAAAGAATGCTGCCAGATGGCCAAACATTCGCTTTTCAGCGTCTGTTCCACGTTCCCTTGCCTCAACAGTACAGGGAGAAGTGGAAGTTGGACTGGAATTATGATCAGGGAGGAATGCGGCTACGTGTTCTGTACCAATTGCTATTCGTAATGTTCATGCTAATTTTCCCCTGAGTTTCAATCACTCGCATACGTTTCAGCTTAATGTTTGTGATGCATGACACACATGCTCTAAAAATTCAAACTGATAGATTTCATGTTTTTAGGCTTTTAAATTGCTATGGGATTCAAAACTTATTTATAACAAAACTGGAGTTTTCAAGGTCATAAAAAAGTATTATTCATTCTCAAAACTGAAGCAACTTTTACTCTCTTCTTGACTACATTTTTGATTATGTTTCTAATACTCAATACAAGCACCAAGTAGCCCAAATACTTAAGTAAATTAATAATTTACTCAAGTGCTTTACATCACTCTGTCCCCGACAGTTCGGGAATCCATCTTTTGAAATGACCCCATGAAGCACAAAGACATCCATGGGAATTTTTGATAGGATGAATATTTGGTATTGGTGAACATATTTGGTAGGATGAAAATAACCCATGAATTGAACACCAAGTCTGCCATTGTTGGATTATGAACATCTAGTTCCTAATCAATTTTCCACACATTTTCTTTGTCTGCCTTATAGTGTAAGAAATGCTATACTAAAGGTAAAACTGACTGCTAACTTTGTCTTATAACAAACAGTCTAGTAAAGTCCTTGTGCTGTATTCACAGCCGGCTTGTTTGCTTCACATTCTGCTTTGGTGTAGATTGTCTTTGTACACGCCTGAAGTCAGAAACTCCAAAGCAGCCAAGCGAGACCCTGGAGTGGTGGTCTCTTCTCTGTTTGATATCAAAACAAGTTTTCTTCCTGTGTGGCTACAAACTGACTCCGTCTGAGCCAAACTCTGAAGTAAGTTACAGGCTCCTGTAGGTGGAGTTGCTTCATGTGAAAGTAGCTCGAGTCATGTCAACTGGAGTTCCTTCTTCCCTTAAGGTTCACTCTGGATGACTGAGAATCTTCACAGACCTCATGGGAAAGTGCCTTACACCATCATTTGAGGACAGGTTGAATCGGGGGTTAGGAGTGTCACGATAAAAGAAATGTATAAAGGAGATCATGTACTATTACACAACTATCAAATAATATTGTTTGCCTATTTGGGACAACATTCTACGTATAAGTTGGCCAAAAAAAGTTAGAAAGATGTAAAAAGAGGCTCTTGTGCTGCACTTGTACTACTGTTAAATGTGTGATCACGGTGAATGCGCTCAACCCTTTCACCAGAACAAGTTTCCGACTCCTGCAGAACTGATTCCATCTCCGACTGATCTGGAATCAGAACTGTAACACAAAATGAGCGAATAATTCTCTGAAGTGACTCTTTTACTTGTGAGTCATTAGTTTATGATTGACACTTTGCATCACTTCTTCTGCTACAAAGTGTACGTTCAGCTCTCTGTAACGTTATTCTTTTTTTTTATTCTGTTGCTGCTCTTTTGGGTCAAATTAATTTGATCCCAATGTGTCAGATTTACCGGAATCTATTGTATCTGGTGCTTGTGAAGTCGAACCAGAACAAAAAGCAATTTAAGCACAGTGGTGTGGCATACTTGAGTTAAGTGGACTTTGCTACTTTACTTGAGTAATTTGCCTACTTTGTACTAGTACTGAGTATCAAAAATAAACGCAACTTTTATTCTCTACTTTACTACATTTTTGATGAAGTTTTTTTACTCCACTACATTTTCATCTCCACTACAATGGACACTTACTGTTACTCGTTAGAGTTTTTTTCTACCATGGTTTTTTTCTTGAGCGAATGAGGCAATATCACTATCTGCAGGATGTTGAAGGTACTGGATGCTGTTTATGAGCTAAACGTGAAATAGCAGTTGCACTTTTTAGCACATTTGACAGAGACTGACCTTTCCTAGTTCATTCTGCCATTTCTAAATATTGAGGTGTTACAATAAATGTATACATTAGGAAATTATACCTCATGAATAAAGAGTTCATTGTTTTTCACATTTCTCAGTGATTTTCGAGGTTAAATTCAGCACGGGTAAAATACTCAAGTTCTTTTCAAATGGGATACTTTATAACTTTTACTCCATCTTCTTGGAATTGGAGATTTGTAATAGAGTAATTATTACAGTAAGGTATCCATACTTTTACTCAAGAATGGTTTTCAGGTGCCCTTTTTAAGCACCTCTGTTTAAGCATCTATAGTGGAGCAAAGCAATGGCACTTTCCTGGCGTGAATACAGCCTCAGTTAGACTGAGAGTGACTGATGAACATCCAGCTAGCCGCTTCTCTCTCTAGCTGAGTTTTTAATCAGTCTTCTAATTGACTCGTTTGTTGGCGTTCTGCTTTTAAAAGCATCAAAAGTGCTGGAGCTCTATTGGGAATGGCTGATGAAGTCAGACTCGTCACCTAGCAACCCATTAATATTCATCCCGTTACTTCACCGGGCGTTTTTGACACAGACCGAGTGCTGCTTTTCAAAGCAAACGTCAGACGGATCCAGACTTTATTATTAATAATGTGAGCTTCAGGTTTGAAATCTACTGCCAGGAACCTTCCCACTGATCTTTGCCCCTGAAGCACAACTTTGTGTTGGATTGAGAAACAGTCCGGTCCCAAAAAGCAAATATTAACTTTGTTCTTTATCAGAACATGTTTTGGAAGCTGATTGAGTTTACTGGATACATGGAGCTGGTTAAATACATCCAGAAGTGGTGCTCAGTAAAAAAAAAAAAAAACGAGTAAAATAAATCCCTTTGCTCACTGGCGATGTTTAAAAAAGATAATTACAGCATTAGTCAAATGATTGGCAGCTTTTCACAAGATTACGCTGCCATTAGATTCCTACTCCATGGGAGAGGTCAAGGAATGCAAAAAACTTCAGGAATGCAGTAAAAAGTCTTTTCATGATCACTGGGAGGTATTTGTCGAGATTGCATTCATTAATGTGATTATAACATTAATGGCTGATTGATAGAACCATGGGTCGAGTTTTTGATGAGTTGCGAGTTTTCGTGCTGTTCCCAGTGTTTTCTAGATGTGTAAAAAGTATTCAGCCACCACAAATTGTTCCACTCTTTGTAGTTTTGCAGAATACTGTTTAAAATATTTTTTTTCTTCCATCTTCACACCCGATTATTTTGGGAATAATTCAATGTGTTTTTCACATTTTAATTTGGGGATCCTCCATCCTGTTAGTGGACAGCCATTGAAAAAATATATGATTGAACAAACTTTGCACTGGAAAGAACCTGAAAGTATTACTGAAGTATTTTATTTAAGTATTATTATTCAAGTACAGGTTATGATTTTTATCTACTTCAATAGTCTCTTGTTTTTCCATTTTAGTCTAATTTATTGTAGTAAACGTATCTTATTACGCTACTGTCACTTTAAGACCTGAAGCCAGAACCACTTTTTCCACCTGCAAACATTCAGCATAAAGGTATTGTTATGGTGGATCTTGATACTGATAATCCTGTGGTGCACTATCTTGAAGGATTTTCTTTGAGTTCACCATCTTAACTAGAGCGTGTTCCTTTGAAAGCCGTCTGCCAGTTCAGTGGTGTTAGGTTCACTTTGCTTTGTGAAATATGCACAACCTGCTCTTTAGTCGCCCGTTCATCCGTGTGGAAGCATGTTATTAACTTCACAACCAGTCGACTTAAAGCGGTTTAAGGAGACGTAAAGCATTTTCATTATTTAAATCCTTCATCTGACCTCCTGCTTTTTTCTATGGTTTTTAGACCGCAGAGTCATCCCTTCATAGAATATGCAAGTAAACCTTGAATTAGAGTTTCAGTAACCAAACGCTTCAGCTCTGGACGCTTCTCTCACTGCATAACCAGATTATTTCTTCTATCTTCGGTATGTCTTCTGTTTTCTTGCACATTCCCGCGGATTATGAGAGCATGGAGTCCCGAGGGAGACGGACACAGCAGGGCAAACAGCGCCACCACGTTTCAAGTACCAACTGCAAAGTGATTGACGAACCATCTTCACATCTTAGTGTTGTTGGGGAGGCGTGGCACGTTTACAGTTTGCCTTTTATTGTTTCGTTGCCCATGGTTCATAGTGTTTACTGTGCTGGCTGGAAGCTTCTCCGGCTCCGTCCAGAGTAACTGACATCTTCTGTGTGCTTGTTTTGACAGACGAGGCTGGTTTCCGTCATCTTACTGTCGTGCATGCACAGAGCCAGCGGTAAATAACAGGTAATCAGATACCACACACACACACACACACACACACACACACACACACACACACTGACACGGCCCTTTGTTGTCCTGATTAGCTCTGATACCGATCGCTGCGTCTCAGACTAGAAGGAAACACAAGCAAGCCTTTCACAACAACTGCAAATGTTTGAGGAACCTTTTATCTTCTCCTCAGCATCCAGAATCCATATTATTACAAGGCCGTAGCCGCTCGCTACTACTCGAATTCCATTTAGTGCTTTCAGTACATCGCAAAATTTGGAAATGTGGAAAAAAACGGCAACGGAATTACACGTGAGAAACGGAATTTCGCAATGTGGAATAAGTATTGCAACATTTTGAGACTACTAATGAAAAATCGTGATACTTTCATTTATCGCAATATTACGCAAAATAATGAAAGATGAGGGCAAAACAAGAACTGTGTAACTATTTTGGACCTGCTTGAGTTACGCATGTTAGTTTAAAACTAGTGAATTTGTCTTTAGCTAGACACTTTGTACACAACTTTTTGTAACTACTTTTTAAAATGTAGACATTATCCAAAATATAAAATATATGTTAAAAATATAAAATAATTATATTAAAATATATAAAGTAAAGTGTATCAGCCTGCCTCAGTTCAAATCAAAAAAGGTTTTTTTTCGCCAAAATACTCAACATTATTTA
This sequence comes from Paedocypris sp. Pulau Singkep, assembly GCA_017309775.1. Lineage (NCBI taxonomy): Eukaryota > Metazoa > Chordata > Actinopteri > Cypriniformes > Paedocypris > Paedocypris sp. Pulau Singkep. The sequence continues at coordinate 930,895 of MU204368.1, read as the reverse complement.
TGGATATTTACAACGTTTTGCACGTGTATTCAATAATGTCGCAAAAATTATTTCAGATTTTTCTCAAAGGCGGTTTTGTTGCTACTGTATTATTGATTATCGGAGCCACACTGTATTCGTACAATGCTTTGAATATCAACGGTTGACAGCTTTTAAACTATTATCAGCGTTTTATCATTGTTGTTCTGATGGCGTCCTTCACGTGTCCGCCGAGGATTGTTTAAATGATTTAGCTCAAGCTGTTAACAAAGCACCATGGTGTTCCTGCTGAGCACAAAGCAGGGGAGCTTTTATCTCGCTCCACCGGCCGAGGGAAGCTGACGCGGAGAGTCAACGGCTAGAAATAGGCGTCTTTATTCTGACCGAGCCTGACCCAGGTAGCTTTACTCAGACGCCTAATCCTGTTGCTCTTTCACACCGCCGCTGTGGGTAGACACATCACACCACAGCCGGGCGATGATGGAGTTTCCTGTCGGACTCCAGGAGGTCACAAGTACAAGCCCTCGGATGTTTAACAGTGACAGTCGGGTTGAGTTTTTTCACCGACGAAGCAGAATACACACAAGTTTAGAGATTTCAAGAAAACATGGACGTCTCTGGGAATCTGAGTCGGTGTGTTTACTAGAAAAACACAGTAGGTGAAACCCGCCACCTCGAGCTACGAGGCAGGTCAAATTCTGCGGTTTCGCTTTGTTTGTCAATGTGAAAAAAATGCTTCACAGAATTAACTAATTTTTTAGGTGAGTTTTGTTAAATTATTCTTATAACTCTGTCAATTTGTTGACTGTTACTGTGTTGTTGTTTTTTTCTGACGAGTTTTTTTTTTTTTTGTCGCCTTTCCTCCTCTTGTGGTCTTGGGGTAAAAGCGCTGAGGTTGATTTATTTCCTATATTATTATAAAAGCTTTTTTGTTTTCCATAAATGCAAATACATCTTATGAGAGGATTGGGAAAGTATTACAGTGAACGAATCACAAACGTATTAGAGTAATAGTTCGAGTTCAAGTTCAAGTTCTGAGCATTTGTAAGGAGCTTTTCACAGTTTTAACTGTCTTTAAGCGCACAAAATAATAGTGCTCGATATTATCGTTTACGAATCGTTCACTGAGGAGACTCGTTCATTCCGAATCATATGAAAGATTTGTTCATTTTGAATGAAATATTCACGAATGGCACATTCCCTGGAATGTTATTTTCCAGCTTTTTTCAAAATTTGGTGAAAAATGAGGATCTCCATAACAAGTTCAAGTCCTGAGCATCTGTAAGGCGCTTTTCACAGTTTTGTTGCATTTTTATTCATTTGATTGTCTGGTTGTTGGTGTTTAAGTAAATGGCTATGATTATCACTATGACTCAGACAAAGATGCTGGAAAAACTTGGGTTGTGCTTATAAACGGCAATTTCAAATATGCACGTAAATATAAGCAATCGCAAATAAAAGGATGTTTTTTTTTTCTTCAAGTAGGTTTCGGAGGCAGGCATGCAGATAAGCTTTTATTGACTTGAAAACAGAAATTATAGCCACAAAGCGATAAGGACAATCGTTAATATTTGAACAAACAAAGCATATTGCATCCGGTAGATCCGCGCCAACAGCTAACGGCTAGCGAGTCCATAATCACGCAAAAGCATCGTAACAGAAAGAAACCAATTAAAATCGAAGAGTCGAAACCTGGGAGCAAACACAATCAAATCGCTCGGAGGAAAATTATTACTTCTGATATTTACGTCTGACAAAACTTAGTCTGGCGTGCAATAGTGATGTGTTGTTCGTGAATGTTTTGTTCAAAATGAACGAATCTTTCATATGACTCGGAATGAACAAGTCTCCACAGTGAACGATAGTAGCGAGCACTATTACTCTAATACGTTTGAAACGTGATATGTCTAATACGTTTGAAACGAAAAAGATCGATATGTAATGAAAAATGCATTTTCAAGAGAATTTTTTAATCATTTTTTTTAATTCTGCGCCTGAAAAATCAGGGCAGTGCTTATATTCGCTTAAAATACGGTTTATATATATATTTACCTTTTAAATGGTACCATTTATGCTTAAAGCCTGAAAACTAAGCCCTAGCATCGTTTCTTCCTCCACGTCTCAATGATTATTATTCACTGCTGTCTACGGTCGTGATTGTGACTGCTGGATGTCTTCACAGTTTTTCAGCAAACCCTCCCGTGCGCAGTAAGAGTGTGGCCAACCTCATCCAGGACTCCGACAGCATGATGGTTCTTCCTCCGGCCGACTACGGCGACTCGCCCATCCGAAGAAACTCTACCAAGAGTTTGACGCAGACATTCATCCCAACATCGCAAAACTCGGTCAGTCATTCTCCATCCTTTCTCATTTTTCCAAGATTGTGTTGAGGTTTTTTTTAAACTTTACATTTACGCTCCTTGTGGTTTGAATGCAGTGGCCAAAATTAGACCATTTTCGGACTACGAGTGATCCCTTGTGTTTATTAAAGTTGATCTAGCTGTGGAACTCCTCAGACTTGACTGTCCCGTGACGTGTGTTGTGGTGCTGTCCACATGTCTGAGTGGATCAGAAGATCAAGATCACTTTAAAGAGGATTGCTGCGGTGGAACAGCTAAATCCTAGTGGGTTGTGACACTGTCAGCTCTTCGCATTACACGGCCTTCACTTACTCTTAACCACAACTCACTTTACGTTACTGTTTACAGTGAATAAAGTCTGCAAATAATGTTTTTTAATCATCCAGTGATGTTACTCACACACAGTGAAGCTCAAATTCAAGCTAGAGCTTTTCTTAGTTCGAGACCAATGCAAAGTCGCTATAAAATGCAAAGTCGCTATACTTTGCACACACACAGTGACACACACACAAACCCGGAGCAGTGGGCAGCCTTAAGCTGTGGTGTCAGGGTCCGTGTCACACTCTCTGACTGGGATTCAATCCTGTAACCCCTCCACTGCACCATTATAGTGGACAGCCACTGGTTCATAATGGGGAAAAATGGGGCAAAAAATGTCTTGAAATTAGAATCAATTATTGTATTTAAATGGTCTCTAAAACATTTAAAATACTTCTGTAATATTCCATTTTTTTAATCTTAAATTATTGAGCAGAAATCGTTTTTGTCCACGGTCAAACTACACTGTTGTTTTAAATCAGGAAAAAACATTGCTCTTTTTGCCCACTTATATTCTTAATTTAGTTGTTTTTTTTTATAATTTGGATCATTTTATTATCCAGGTTTTAATTTCCAGCTTCGTAACGTCCGGCAAAATAGCAGCCGGTTGCACAGTGATGCTGCCAGACACCGTATTTAAGCTTTCAATTGACTTAAAATAGCAATTTATAGTTCATTTTATATTTTATAGAGAAGCTGATTTAAACAAAACCTCAAAACTCAATTGGTTGTTTTTGAGTAAAATTTTACCTCCAGATGTTATATATCAGTAACCACGTTTTAATGTCTGTATTTTGTCGTAGGATTATGAGTTTGAAGTGTATTTGTAGTGTAGGATTATGAATTTTATACCATTCTTATTGTATTGCCTTTATGAACTGACGTTTGATAAAGTAAGAGTTTTCAATGTAGAAACGATTAAAGCTGCTTATCTGACATACGTGTCATATGTAGAAATGTTTACGTGTGAAATGCATAAAGCCAGATTGGTTGGTTTCTAGCCGTGTAGTTACACACTGAGGCGGTGAGATTGAAGTTGAGTGTGTTAAAAAAGTTGAAATGGGACTTAACGGTGACGTTTTGGTCATCAAGACACCAGACTACTTCTGTTTTGAACTTGTATTCCAGAACTGAAGGCTTTTCAAAAACTCACTTAAAGAAAATGTGTGAAAACCTTCCCGTCGTCCACGTTCAGATCTCCAGAAACAACAACCGCCCTAAATCATCACAACCCTTGTTATTTGCATGTATGCAAAAGCAGAAGCCAAACCTGTGGGTCACGGCACCGGCTTCCAGCTCATGTAAATGCTGAAAGTTTGTTTATTCCCCGAGGAAGCTGCGTCGGTGTGTTACGCAAGATCTCTGGCCAGGTAACACGACGACGGGTCTGCGTAACGTCAGAATTGTGTAATGCTGCTCACTGTGGCATAGGGCTGGTCCAGGAGATACCCGATCGCACGCTTCTCTTAGCTTAATGAGGTCTAATGCTCCTGAAACAGTCCTCTGGCCCGGAGCACGTGTCATCTCAGGAGGACCTGATTTGCGGTGCTTGCGTTCTGAATGGCTCATCGGCCAGAATGAAAGAAGATACACTTCTCTTTCTGAACGGCGTGAAATATTTATTGATTCCGGCCGAGCCCCCGCCTCCCCTCACGTGCCCTTCCGCTTTGAGGACTTTACTGTAGAACCCAATCATAGACATTCACAGTGGTGTAAAGTACTTGAGAAAATGGACTTTGTTACTTAACCTAAGTATTTTTTGTGCACTTTGAGACAGTTAAAACTGTGAAAAGCGCCTTACAAATGCTCAGAACCTTAACTATTTTTTGCTACTTTGAACTTGTAACTTTCACTCTCTACTTGACTACATTTTTGATGGAGTATCTGTACTCTTTACTCCACTACATTTGAATAGACACTTACTGTTATTTGTTACATTGTGATTGTGTGCAACAAGTCGGCAGTCTTTTCTACCGAGGTTAAATTCTTTGTTGATATCGCCATCTGCAGGGTGCCGTAGGTACTGGTTGCGATTTATGCGCTAAATCAAGTGAACGGGAATTGGCGGTTGCACTTTGACTAAGACTTAGTTTGACTGAGACTGACTTTTTGATTGTGTTTTTTTTTTAGCTGTTTGGTTTATTTAGCCGTTTCTTGTTTTTCACATTTCTTAGCGTGTTTTGAGCATAAATTCAGTATGAGTAAAATACTGAAGTTATTAAAGTTAGTGGATACTTTACTACTTTCACTCAAGTCTTCTTGGAATTGGCGACTTGTAACTTGTAATGGAGTGATTTTTACAGTAAGGTATCTGTACTTTTATTAAAGTATGGTTTTCAGGTGCTCTACACTTCTGGGAATTCTTTAGGTTCTGTTTCTCATCCATAATGATCTGTAGTTGTTCAACAGGCTGTTCTGTGGGTACTCGAAGACCTTTCGCTGTGGGTAGCGAGCCAGGAACTCGAGCGAAACCCACCTCGCCATTCTGAAACCCGAGGATAATGGTGCACATGGTTGATAAATGCTAACTTAGTCTAACTTGCTGGCTTTGAAAGCAAATTGGAATCCGGAGTCACTGATTTTTGTTTCACCAGTCTGGGCTTGTGGTCAAGGGCATTGTTGGCAAAAATGCTCCCTACCTAGTTTTCTGTCCACACTAAAGCAAACAAGCGGGAAGATTGTGTATCGTGTAAAGACTCAAAGACTGTTTCTTTTGTTCCCTTACAGAGTACTGTATATTATTACAATACTGTATAATAGTACAACACTACAAAAATCGAATTATTTCGAGCTAATAGTTGACCTGTAAATTGCAGTGTCATAGATATGACCGTTCGAATGTCACGTGCTCGTGTTAATCCCGTTAATACAACGTCATAACGGCGCTTGAGCGCCATCTGGTGGACAAGCATTAAAACCCAATAAACGGTCACTGAGGTAAAGTCAGTACTTTAGTTTAAAAAATTCGACATATTTGGATCGTGTTCCACCAAACTACCAGAAGCGATGAAGCTGCAGGAGAAACTCGCCCTAATCAGACACTCGAGCAGATCGTTCCTGCAATAAACAGAGCGCGACGGCGTTTACACGCGTCACAATTTCCAGCAGAACTAGATTCCAGTATGATATCTATCAAACCAGTATGACTGCAGAGACATCATCCGACCTCATGCCCTTTTCCTCAGACTGCTGATGCTGACGTTTGTATGTAACGTGTTCACACTTGATTAGGTTACCACTTTTAATAGCCAAAAATAAGGGACGCATACTGCTGAGCCTAGGGGGCGGGGCTACTGGGCGGGGCGATAACACTTCACATCACTTTACATACTGTGATTGCGACATAAAAAGGTTTTCTGTAAAGTATGTTCACTGAGACATTAAAAATAAACTGTATATTGAAATTCAGTTATGAGATATAAAAGTTCTACTTTTATTTATCGTGTATATAAATTGTAATACTTGTTTTCTTCTGTTTTAGGTGCCTCAAACAAACGGATTGCCAAAGCATCCAATACTGGGGTAAGTATTTTTTCTATAAAGGGACTTTGTAGATTAAAAGAAGACCTTGTTTTAACCGTTGTGTGTGGTTAGTATTTTTGTTTCTCCGCTAGCGTTCATAGGTCTGGCTGGACTCGCTAAGTTTTTGGTTTTTAAAACAGCATAATAAAACTAAGTTAAAATTCTTAAAAGATGGTCACTTTATGCCATTTACAAGTCACATAAACGGCAAACATGGTTCATATTTGTCCTTTTCCTTTTCAAAATGACATTTAAGTAACAACATTTTTCTCAACACATCAGCCACCATTGAATGATTTGCCTATTCACATCACCCTGTATGTACTGTAAACGTGTAGGCTGAGTGTACAATATGTGGTCAATAACAATGTGTTTAGATTTCTGTTCTTCACAGTAAATGAGCCAAAGCTAATGAATTTCAAGGTGAAAAAAATGATGTATTGTTTAATTTTTCTTTTGATAAAAACTGACACCACACAAGGGTTAAACACTTTAAAGTAAAGTAAGTGAATCACACTAAAGCAAGTTATTTGACCATTTCTCTAACAAAGAGTTGAAGAAAGTCACATTCAGGGGTTGTGTAGACGATTATCTGCTTCAGAAGGTCAAATTATTGGCATGACCCAAGAGAAACCATCAGAGAGCTTCTAAGAACTACTACAATAGTGTTCAGAGACCACGAAAGTTTCACTAAGAACCGAGAAGATTGTGTGAGACCGTCCATTTCAAGCTACGTGTGAGTAAAGCATCTGCATTTAGCGTGAAGTGAAATGATAGGCAGTCTGCTTCAGGATTACACCTTCAGAGACGATGTTCTGCCGACCTCGGTGTAACTAGTGGTTATTTGTGTCACTTTCTATCAGTCTGACCATCCTAGAGATGGTTGTGTGTGTGTGTAGATAAGCATTCTAATTAATTATTCAATAATTAGGACCACCCTGTCTTACATCATCAACCAATCCATGTTCAAAGTCACTTAAGTCTTTCCCATTCTGATCTAAGATGGATCTTCAGAACATCTCAAGGCCCAGAGAAATGCTGCCTTGTGATTGGCTGATTTTCAGATTTTGTTACTGAGCAGCAGTGGTGTGAAGTACTTGAGTAAATTGACTTTGTTACTTCACTTATTACTATGCTTTACTTATTTCTATGCTTACGTATTTTTTGGCTACTTTGTACTTGTACTGAGTATTGAAAATATAGGCATATAGGCATCTTTTACTTTTATACTTTTCTACTGGTTAATTTCTTGGGTGGACGAGGTGATATCGCCATCTGCAGGACGCTGAAGATACTGGGTGCTGTTTATTAGCTAGTGAATTTGAGTTGTGCTTTTTTGCACATTTGAGTTTGACTTTTTGTTCTTTTTTTATCTTTTTTTGTCCTGCTATTTTGAAGCACAGTGCTAAATGTAAATTACATATTAGGAAATAAAAATAAAGAGTATCTTGTTTTTTCACATTTCTTGGGTGTTTTTGAGCCTAAATTCAGTACGATAATAAAATGCAGTTATCTCAAATGTAGTAAAATGTAAAAAATGTAGTAATCTAACTTCAGTAAAACGCATATGTTTTTTTGTTTTATGGGATACTTTGTGACTTGTAGTCAAGTCTTCATGGTACTGTGGTTCACTCACTTTACTTTACTCTTTACTAGGGCTGCAACGATTCCTCGATTAATTCGAGTAATTCGATTATAAAAGTGCTTCGATTCATATTTCGTAGCTTCGATGAATCGTTAAATCAGTGCGATGTATCTAAAAACTGCCCGAAACGTGCCGCCATATTGCGGCCGGAACCTTTAACGCGCAGCGCTTGTTTCCACACGGAGCGGCAGGAGAAAGTGCGCATGTTCTCGGGCAAGTCGGGAGCAAAGTTTCGTTCAGGGAGAACAATGACTGAGAAAGGAGGAGAAAAGAACGACGGTGAAGGAGAGAAATAGGAAATCCACAGAAAACGTCCAAACTTGTCAAAAGTGTGGGAGCATTTTAAGCTCAAAAAGATTTTTTTGTGAAGGAACAGAACTATGTAGCTACAGTTATATTCGTTCTAAATATGTCAACATTTCATAGCAAAACACGTTAACATTTTAATGTGTGTGAAATCATGTGTAATTTACTCATACATTGTGTACGTTAAAGTAAATTTTACATTGTGAAAATTAAAAGCGGGTCATAGTTGTAGATTACATTATGATGTTTGAATTTATTCAAAATGTATATAAAATATTATAAAAACACAATTTTCTTTTAGTATTGCTACAGTGAAGCTGCGTCCCACCGTGACCAATGACAGATCAGCGCCCATCATCTGACGCCCAGCACACGTGACCCCGCCTTTTACCCAGCGTACACTACAGAAAACACACATTCCTGCACTTCACCAACACACACTTATGCACACAATCCTCTCCATTCCTCTCTCTCTCGCACACACACACAGACCAGCACATACGTGTGTGTGTGGAGAGCGGCTCGGTGTGAATGCGTATGTGGATTGCTTATGTAGGTAGTTTTGTTTCATTCCCCAATCTTTCAGACTGTTAAGGAACGTGAGGAAGCCGTGAAGCTGAGTTAGCCGGCCAGTTCCGTCAGCTAGCCCTCACGAGTCACGTTCTCCGCCAACTTCTCCCACACATGGACCAACAGATGGTTTTTATCTAATTTAAGTCTTTCAGAGCGAGACGGACTGAACGACGGCCTTCATTTGCCTTTGATTGTGGCGACGCCCCTTTTCCGTGGATGTTGACCTGTGATCTTGTGGATCGTTGCTGAATGAATATTAAAAGGAGAAACTCGTTCTAATTCTCTTTTTATGTGGCTGTGATCCTCACTGTGTCTTTCAGGGTATATATATATATATATATATATATATATATATTTATATATTTGTGTGTATATGAATATTATATATAATATGTATTTTATATTCATCGTTTAATTGATGATTAGGAACCATCGTTTTTTTTTATATTTTGACAATGCATTAACAAGAAATATTCATCAAAAGTCTCTGAATCAAACTAACAACCTTGATGTAACGAACACGTGTGAATCTCAGTCGAGCGTGCAGTTATTTTTTTAGATCACACAAGGCTACAATTTTAAAAAATATTTGATCTTTTGTCTAATGACTTTTTTAACAACCTGATTTTGAAGAACAGGACACAGTCATACTATTTTCAAATCAGGAAATGTGTAGTTCTGCATTTTCAATCTGCATCCTCAACGCCGCAGAAAGATTAATAAAAAAAAAAAAAAGCTTTGGAAAAAATGCAAACTTCAGAAAAATAAAGTACTGTTTAGGCCATGAAACTGAAAACGTTTGTGGCTTTTGGTTCATGTTCCTGACGTTCGAAATGAGATTTGGACACAGAAACGGTACATTTGTCGATTTATTTACAGTCTTTCTAAATGTAAAGATACATATAAAAACAGTTGGATAATAACGTGTGTTTGTCTTGATCGTGAATCACCGACCGATTGTCAAGACCTAAAGGAAAAAAAAAAGCGTCTAACCAGAAAGAACTTCTTTGATTCTGCGCGTTTGGCCTTTTCAGTGCATTTTTGAAAACCTTTTCTGGCATTTAAATGAACAAAACTCTGTCCGGAAAAAGGGAAAATTCTGATTCGGAAATACAACATATACAATCATCACAGTGCGGGGAAGGAAACGAATCAGGTGCTTCGATAAAAGATCATCGCGAGAGTAAAAAAAGCAGGTGGAGGAGAGCAAGGCACGATGGAGCTGGAGGTTTTGGCTCTGGTGGGTCAGGGTGGCGTCGTGTGCTTTTTCTAGGAGGGTCTGGAGGGGGTGAAGCTCTGCGGGGGTCTAGCCGAACGTGGCTCCACAGTTGGGGCACCTCCGCTGACGCAGCGCCAGGCAGAAGAGAATCCCCAGAGGGAAGAAGAAGATGGCGCACAGGATGCCCAGACAGGTGAAGTCGTCCTCCAGCACGCCAACCCTGCCCAGATCAGTCAGCATCAGCATCACGTACCACACGCATCAATCAGAAAGCCACTTCAAAAGAGCATAAGTGTAAGTAATTCATTATTTTATCTGATTATTTATATTCCAATAATAATAATATACGAGTTTGTGTCTGATCGGATGGGTCAAATGCAGAGAAAAAATGTCTCCACTGAGGGACTAATAAAGGTTAAATTTGTATTATTATTATTACTAATATTCTACTTATCTCTGCTACAGAATACTGCTGTTTAAAGGTGTCATTTATTTAAAAAAAAAAAAAACACTTTAAAAAAATGTGGAAAATTTAGAATGATAAAAAAATGTATTTTTGATTAATAACAAATAATTGCATCACATACTTTCAGATTATTTCTTCTGATTTTTTATATATAACTGATAATAATTTTACCAATATTCTAATAATTTCCGGTACTGAACACAGCAAGGTGTCATATATTAAACAAAAACATTTGTTTTTAAATAATAACTCAAACACTTCCCTTTTTTTTTCTTTGTTGTTTCATACCATTTAAATAAACAGATTTTGCCACAAATTAATCTGGATCAACCTTTTCGTATTTTAACTATTATGTAGATTATATGTATTATCAGCCAGACGTTCCTGAAATAAACATAAACTAGTTTTAGTATTAACCAGGTGGCGAACAAACACACACGTGCACACATTCTATATATAATTGTCTGTGTTATTCAAAAAGTAGATGGAATGTTTACATTTTTTATTTCTACATGTGATAAAAATAAAATAGTATAATTAGCCAGTAAAAGTATGTGATTAACTCAAAAGAACATTTTACTTATTATTAATAAAGTCTTAATCAGTCAGGGCTTTTTTTTTTTTTTTAGCATTAACTAGTATTAATTGTATTGTTAAACTTCACCCGGAAATAATGAACGTAATCTAGAACGGAGTTCTCACTTTTAATTGGGACGGGGCGTGGCTGTATTTACACTTCAGCTGGAATAATAACAGACCGAGGCGCAAGAGTTCAGCGAGACGAGCCGCGTGACTCAGCCCGTCACATGACCAGCAGGAAGTCAGACAAGCATGACACGGAAAACTTTAAAAACCCGACGAAATGTGTGTAAATAAACATTGAGTAACGCTGTTTCTCAGCAGTGTGTCATGTGTTCAGAAACCGCAGAAACACCTTCTGGCCTTCTGTTTTCTCCCACACTGACCATTTGAATCCAGTGGACACACACTTCTACACTGCTTTCTGGCTCATGACCTTTGACCTGGCCACTGGTGTTTTGGGGCGAGACCCACCTGCAGGCCGGACACCCCCCGACCACCACCACGGAGGGCTGGACGATGGTGTAGGTGCTGGTGTAGGCCGGCTGACCGCTGATCACCACTGGCTGACCGGGGGCCGCGGGGAAACCTGTGGACGAGTTACACGGTTAACCTGGGACTCAACTAGTTAATGACTAACTGACCCGACCAAAGTTTAATACACTTGAGCCAGATACACGCCCGTCCACATGAAGGCACGTGTGTTGTTCTAGAACGTTCCATCACTACATGTGTGAAACTGCGTATGTAACTGTTGTGGTACAAGAAAAGTTCTGAATCACGTTTGAACGGAAGTGAACGAATGTAGGTCACATTCTGATTCGTCAAAGCAGGTTTTTCTTTACGGTTTATTGTTAATTATGGATTTCTATTAATAAATCGTGTTTTATTCGATTAGATTCAATTAGACTGGAGAGTGAAAGTGAAAGAGTACGGGCAAAAGAGAGCAAGTGTGAACAAGTGAGAGCAGAAGAGAAATGAGACTAAAAGAGAGGGAGTGAGGGTGAAAGTGAGAGATGAGACGAGCGGGGAGAGGGTGAAAGTGGGTTAAATTGTGAACGCAAGAAACTGAGGGTGAAAGAGAGTGAGAGGGTGAGAGATGAGAGAGTGAAACAGAGTTAGTGGGTGAGAGCGAAAGAGAGCAAGTGAGAGGGTGAACGTGAGAAATATCACTCAACTGCCTCTACAAAAGTAAACTAGATGTTTTTGTTTTTAAAAGTGAGAGATATAAGCGAGCGAGAGGGTGAAACACATAGTGGGTGAGAGTCAGAGCGAAAGAGAAAGTGAGATGGTGAAATATCACTAAATTGTCTCTACAAAAGTAAACTAGATGTTTTTGTTAAAGATCAAACAACCAATAAACATGGGTATGAAACAGTGAACGTTAAGCGTGATGTCGAAGGTGTCCTGCCTTGATATGGCGGCGGTCCGGCTGGCTGGAAGCCCGCGTTGGGCGGAGCGGCCACGGGGATCGAGCCGTAGTCGTACGCGCCCGACACGGTGTTGTAGGCTGGAGGTCTGTCCTGGAGGAGAGGTTTGTTATCCATGATCCGGGCGGAAGTCACTTCAGCGGCACAACACACGCTCTTTTACGGCCTCGCTGTGGCGGAGAATCGCTGTAGTCAAGCGGGAACAAACCAAAACAAAGATCCGGATGAAAGTTCCTCCAATCTCGCCATGCGACTTGTGCGCGCGCTTCTAGCGTGAGTCTGAGTTCAGTGAGAGAACCACCGCGCAGAGCTCTACAGTCTCGCCATGGTCACCTCTGATCGCTTACCGGTCGTTTTAAAGAGGAAAATCGCGATAAGTTTAACAATCAAACTCCTTCACAAACTCAACACGATTTCCCTGTTCTCCCCGCACTGTCACAAGACTCGTGTCATGTGATCCGGTGGGAGGAGCCAGTGATGCGGAGGCGCGGCATGAGACTTAAAGGGACAGGCACTCGTTAGAAAACCCCAGAGACTTTTATTATTTACTGGGTTTTAAAGTATGTTTTCATGTGTTCAATCAAATCCTTTTGGCTGAAAATAAAACATGGCACATTGGTTTAATGTAAGTTACGTGACCCGACAATAGACTTAACGTTATGTTTGTCTATTGTGTATATGTTTAGAAAGAAAAGGAACTGAGAAATAAATTGTACATCCACTTGTCGAACATGTTTTCTACTTGTGTGTGGAAAAACAAAGGTAAAACAATAAAATATCAACTTAAAAGCCACTCACTATTTATTATTCACAATATGCACAAAATTATGCTTTATGAAACAATGTATGTAATTTTATACGTCACAGTATTTGGCTTAGTCAATTTGAAAATAAATACAGCAACTCGTTAAAATACAGAGATCAATTTAACGGCTCTCTAGATGTAAATCTAATCATTCTCCTAATTCTATCAAAATGTCTTTACACACAACGGCGGGACTGACATTAACGTCGGTAGTTAGCTAACTAGTTAAGAAAGTTACTGTAAATTAATATAAATAATAAAAAACGATTTTAGATTTTGCGATCGTCCTGTTAAGACATCTTATATCCCAATGTCCGACAGAAATATGGGGTGAGGAAGATGTCATTACTCATCTTTCACTCTTAACTTTAATTATTGAGTGAGTGAATAGTGAATTATTGATCCATCTTGGGTAACGAACGCAAGAAAACTGTCCGACGGAAAAACATGCGTGACAGCGTCCAACCAATCAGAGGCTGAGATTACGACACTTCCGGGAGCGCTGACCAATGAGTGGACAAATACCTTGCACTTCCTGCTCTGACCTGCTGAGCTCTAGAATAATGTTGATGATGATGATGGTGATGATGTTGAACGGTCGTGGGATGTTTATAACTCGCGGAATGGATGATAACTCGCCCCACAGTCGATAGTGTGTTTACACGGTAAGTCTCATGAGGAAACACAGACTTAAAGTGTCTCCGAACACAATCTGCATCGGAATTTATTACAGACTGTTCCAGTTTGAAATGATAAAATGTACATTTTCTGGTAGTCTGGTAGATTAATTCCGGTAGAATACCCTGGTAGTCAGTATTTTACACCAGAATTAATTTATTCTAGCTGTTTATATTATAGATTGCGAACTCCGTGAGCTCTCTCTCTCTCTCTCTCTCTCTCTCTCTCTCTCTCTCTCTCTCTCTCTCTCTCTCTCTCTCTCTCTCTCTCTCTCTCTATCTCTCTTACTCTCTCTCTCTCTCTCTCTCTCTCTCTCTCTCTCTCTCCATCTCTCTCTCTTTTTCTCATAACTTGTTTTGTCACAACGTTATGAGCATCAACATAAAGCATATCTAGATAAATAACCAATAAATAAACAAATACATTTCTTTATAAATATTTTTTTTTTGCAAATTAACAATGTTGTTTAACAGACAAACAACACGATTCTATAAGCTTTAGCACCTGATTTCTTAGAAAGTTGTTTTGTGCATGTAAAGGACCAACAAAACCTGGTGTAAACCTCTTGTCCAGGGCTTGTGATGGCCGTGTGTCCGCTGTGGGCAGTGGATGTGTACGGGCGGGTGTTCAGCCTGTCGGCCGCTGGGAGGCGCTGGTGCCGCGCTGAGGATGTGGTGCTGGAGCTGAAGCGTGTGGCTGGATCTCCGGGATGCTGCTGGGGCATCGGATGCGATCATCACGTTTATCTCATCGTGTATCACACGCAGGACTCCATCCGCCATCTGGAAGAGACCTATGAGAACCAGGCACGGCTGCATTGTTTCTTTAAAGCTTTAGTCCCGCATGAATAACTTTAAAGTAGGCATGTCCAGTGTTCTTCATCGTCTTCATATTTTCACTGGCCTTTTTAAAAAAATCCATATAATCCGGCCGGCTAGCACATGCCTACCAAAATAGTTATTTTACTTTCACGTTCATATGTGTTTGAACGTTTCTGCCTAGTACATTTTTGAGAAGGTGACTATAGCTAAAGAAAAGAAAAAATTACATTGACGTATGAAAGGCAGAGTGACTTTAAAAGCGTGAAAATGCACTACTGTGCCATTTGCAATACAATTATTATGACAAAATAGTTTATGATTACAATAGTAATTGGTCAGGGTGAATGGTCAGCCCTCACACATTTTTAACCATTACCAATCCATTATTAAATCTGGCCCTCTTGGCGAAAAGCTTGAAAATCACTGGTTTCACGAACATCTTTGAATCGGATTCACAATCAAAATCTTTATATTTTCATTTGAAAATAAATACATGTCAATTGTATTTTCAACGAACCAGCAACATTTGTATGGAATCAGAATAGTGCCAAAAGTGTCAAACGTAAATTTCTAATAAACGAACGAAAATGCTTCACATTTTTTATTGTTTTATTGTTTTATTATATGCAATTACATTTGGTTTTTCATTTTTTGCTTTTGATTTTTTGCTTCGGAATTTTCGTTCGTTTTATTTTTTTTGTTTGGATTTCTGGCCCAAGTTCTGGCCCAATGTGAAGATTGCTTGCAAAAAATAAAAAAAAACAAACGTAATTGTTAGTGAAAAAGAAAAAGCCTCACAAAAAATGTGAAGCCTTTTCGTTCGTGTATTAGAAATGTACGTTTGTTATTTTTGACACTAATCTGATTCCATACATTTGTGGAGAAAAAAGAAATGTCCGAATAAACGTCTGCACAACTTCACTTTATCACATTTGGCCCTGAGAGCAAAGATTGTGTCCACCTCTGCTCTCAAGGTTCTCCTCATGTTTGTGTTTCAGAGATGGAACCCAGTAGACGGCTACACAGATGTTCTTCTCCCGACTGACCGCTGGCAGTGGACAGACGAGTCCGGCATGAACTCCCAGCCGCTTCACAGTTTTGTGTTGCCCTCCATGAACTGGGAGTGGGAGGGAGACTGGTTTGTGGATGACGAGAGCTGCGGGCGAGGATCCAGCGAGAGCGGGGTGAGTGAGAGCCTCTCAGAGCTCAGTCCGTCCACACAGAAGCTCTAAAGGTCTGCGCTCTCAGGGCTGGGAATACGCCGTCGACTTCCCCGCCAGCTTCAGTAAGGAGAAGAAGTGGAACTCGTGTGTGCGTCGCAGGCGTTGGCTTCGCTACAGAAGATACAGAGCTCTGGGATCCTGGGCTAAGGTTGTGGAAACATCTCAGCATCTGATCACTGTCTAGCGTTGTGCTTTAACCCTCCTGTTATGTTCATTCACGGGTCAATTTAACCCGGGGGACTTTTATTATGCATTTAAATGTCAGAAACCAAAAATCTGTCTGACTTTTTTTCTGCTTTCATTTCGTCTGAAGGGTCAAATGGACCCAAAACATTATCATTGTAACATAAACCTGTAGCGGGTGTTACAAAAATGGTAACTGAAGCATTTTTTTTTGTTTATTTGTAGATTACACTAACTAAGACAAGCATTTTTTTGTTTTTAAACTTTTGACACGTGTCAAATGTGACTCGAACGGTGAATTTGTAACATAAACATGTAGCGTGAATGATTTTACAATTATGTCAACTGAATTATTATATTATTTGTGTATGATTATTCCACCAAATATGTCAAGCTGGAAAGGTTTCAAAGTGAAAAAAATACTTGAGTATTTTAAAAACATTTTTAAGTGAAAACGAGTCCATTTGACTTCATCACAGGAACTGAGTTTGAGGCCCGGTGGAGAACTTTTCAGCCTAGGTCTCGGATGTTCTCCCCACGTTTCTGTCTCTAGTTGAAGACTAAGAATACCGTGGTGTTACTGTGGTGATTTCCCACCATCAGAATGTAGGCCGGAAGCATCTGAGATTGTTCTTTTGACGGTGAGGTGTTTGCTGCAGGTTCCTTTAGAGCGAGGCCGAGCTCCTCCTGAGCCCTTCATAGACATCAGCTGTGGCGGCTGGGACATGAGTGACCGTCCCGAGAAGCACATTTACCTGTGGGCCGTGTCCCAGCAAGGACAGGTAAGAAGAGTCTGATCCCTAGAACAGAGCATCACTTTTTTGTCTGACTTGGGTCCTTGACACTTACTACGGAATCACATTAGTGCCAAAATTAGCACACGTGAGTTTCAGAAACAAACAAAAATGCTTTACATTTTGAATCGCAAAAATAAAACACTGAAAATGAATTCTGAAATGAAAAAAAGTTTAGAACAAAAATGTGAAGATTTCAAGCAAATAAACAACAAACAAACACACACAAACAAACACAGAAGTTGTTTGAACAACAAGAAGCAGAAAAAGTTTTTTTTTTAATTTCATTTTATAACTTTGGCCCTAATCTGATTCCATGGGTTACTACTCACATTTCGTTTGAAGTCATACATTGATATGTATGAGGGGAAAAAACAAAAACAAATTAAAAAAAAAGTACAGTAGTTTATTTCTTAGATGGGAAAAAAGGGTTTTAAACCAAAATTTGAAGATTGCAAGCAAAAGAAAAAAATAAATACGCAAACGTGAAGCGTTCGTCTAAAAAAAGTACAGTAGTTTATTTCTAATCTATTCGTCCAGAGCTGATTCCGTGTGCACTACTGATCTGTGGCCACTAGAGGTCAGTGTCGTTCTGTGATGAGTTTCACCCAGCACTTCAATTTAGTAGAGCACCTTTTCGAGTAGAGGGTGTGGCAAACCAGAGTGGGCGTGGCAACCCCCTAAATATTTTAGTAAAACGAGCAAGCTAAATTACATTTTTATTTTAAATCACTTTTAAACATATTACCTGCAGCTTCTCTTATCTTCCGTATTTTTTATTACCCAAGTGTTACTTTTAAATGTGCATGGTGTACCTAATATGTATATTTTTGACGTATAATGCAAAATATTTTATATTTTAAATAACCACTGTATATACATCATACACAGTAATGAGTTTTTTATATTCATAATGTATAAAATGAAATATTTCTAAAATTATTATAATTATGATATATAACATGAAACATAATGAAATATTTTTATATATAATTTTACAATTGTGATGCACATTTATATATTTCCTATAAGGGTATAGAAATCTCAATAAAAGTATACTTTAAATATAAATGATAAAAAAGCTATAGTATAATTTAAAATGTATACAATGTGTATACAATAAAAAAATGTATAATGTGTTAAAAATATCGGCAATGATGTTCCGATTGTATAGCAAATAGGAAGATGAATGTATGGATGAACACACACACACACACACACACACACACACACACACAGAGCGTCTTCACCGGGCTAAAGTGTGTGTGGTTGTGCACAGCTGTGGTTCCGCGCAGGAATCCACCAGCAGAACCCGGAGGGGACGTGTTGGGAAGCGGTGGCGGTGCCGAGGGAGGTGGCACAGGTCAGCGTGGGCCCCAAGGACCTGCTGTGGGTGCTGCTGTGGGACGGTCAGCTGCTGGCCCGCACCGGCATCAGCCCAGCCTGCCCTAAAGGTCCCACACCGGCAGATTTAGTCCTCGGTGTAGGATTTCCTCTGTGGATTCACACTTTAGTATGCAGAACATACAGTACATGCTCCAAATGACAGCCGCGTCACTTATCAAAAACCAAAACATGAGCTGGGGCTCGGACTTTAATAAACGATAAATATTAGAAATGTAATGGTATATACAGTTTGCCCAACAGAGTGATTGTGATCAGCACTTGGATGGTTTCAGGAAGCTCGTGGGAGCCGGTGCTGTGTCCGAGCCAGAAAGGAGCCAGTCATGTCGCCGTGGGGGTCAATGTCGTTTGGACGGTTACTAAGGAAAACAAAGTAAGAAGATATTTATTACGACTGTAGGTGTGTGTGCGTGTGTGAGCATTTATATCCATGTGCATGTAGAGCATTTACTTGTAAAACCTGATTCCATTTATTGCCGTAAAAAGCTCCGAGCGGCAGTGGAGTCTCTGCACACGCACTTCTTTACTAGAGAAAAAAGCCTTCATGTAAATACGTAATTAAAAACAAAAACACGTTTTTTTGTGAGTTGGATACATATAGAGTTACTGAAGGGACTGATACGGCCTCGTCTACACTGAAGCCATAAATATGACTGAGTGTGTGTGTGTGTGTGTGTGTGATAGACATGGTTCAGGAGAGGAGTGAATTCCCACAATCCCACTGGCTCTGGCTGGATCAGCATCAGTGGAGAGATGGTGATGCTTAGCGTGGGGTCCGACGACCAGGTGAGACTTTGCGTAGACGATTATTTTCAACATTGGATTCATAAAAAAGTACAGTATAATTTAAATTAATTGTAATGGTTAAAACAGCCTCACTGTGTTTTATTCCACATTTGAGGGGGGGGGTTAAAAGCTCAGAAAAGAGCCTTACAAATGCTCAGAACGTGAACTATTTGTTGCTCTCTGGCTCCTCAACACACTCCATAAATCCTCCACACTCTTTATAGGTGTTATAGTTGTGCACCAAGACTCCAAATACAGTTATCCATCTGTGTTTGTCATATGGTAAAACAAAAAAATAGAGTTGTTTTAAGTGTGTGAAGATGCTAGAAGAAGCATTGAGAACCGTAGCGGGCCTAGTACTCGACCTTGGGGGACACCCGTTCACCACAAGCAGGAATAACCTCTCTTTGATTCCCTGATCTCCAGACACATCTATTCACCCGAGAGTGTGTTGACTGTATTTACTGTGTGTACAAGTGTGCATGTGAACACGCCGTGTGCGTCCAATCAGGTTCTTGAGCTGGCTGTGGCTCCTCCCCGCTGTTAGAGGTGGTGTGTACGGTCTGTGGGAGTCGGGTTTCTGTAAGTGTTGATTACTAGTGCTGGCGAGCCTCGGCGTGGGGTTTGCAGGCATTGCACACATATCTCTCCCCCTTTTTCCTTCCCCCTCGTCCAGTAACTCGACCCTTAGACCATTTGGCTTTTCTTCCAGCCTTCCCCAGCCATATATACACACACCTCCGATTCGTTCATCGCACACCACCATACGGGAGCGTCTAATTTGAGGTCGGCCTCCACCTTACCATGCTTCACATTTCATCACTAACGGCTGATCGCTGTGTGCTCAGCTGCTGCCGTAGCCTTTCATTCTGCTCCTCCATTTCACCCAATCAGATTGTGTGTGAACTCATAAATATGGACGATCCCCGAGTAATGGTTTTGCGGAGCTGGCTCTGGTTTCTGAGAACTTCTTTGTGGCCTGCCTGAGCTGGCAAGGTGCAGTTGAAATACTCACTTGTGATTGGTCCACAGTTGTGTGTTGGTGTCTTTGCTGTGACACAGGTGTGGGGAGTGGGCAGCGATGACCGGACGGTGTATTTCCGCACTGGCGTGACTGAAACCGACGTCACTGGCACGTCGTGGATCCCGGTCTCGGCAGCGATGGATGGCAGTGGTTGTGCAGACCAGTCCAGGTTAACCACTTTTACCCAATACTGTACTGTCAATTCCAGTTAATTGGGCAAACTGGTTTTTCGGACTGACTCCTAAAGACGTCAAACTAATCCTTGTACAAAAGCCCAATATTGTTCGCCTATTTGGACCAAAGTTCCTCTTAAAAGGACCAAAGAACGATAGAGAGAATAAGAAAAAAAGTGGCCTGTGAATGCAAAGTCTGTGATGTGGAACTTTCAATATATGAATATTGATATTTACAAATATTAAGTTGAGTATGAATCCACTGACACATTTCTTTTCAAACGTGTCAAATTATTAGATAAGGTCTTTACTCAGTGACAATTGAAGCATTGTAGACGATAGACAGACAGATAGGTAAGAAGATATACAGGCAGACGGACAGACAGATAGACAGACAGACAGATAGGTAAGCAGACAGACAGACAGACAGACAGACAAGACATGGATAGATGGATGGACGGACGGACAGACAGACAGACAGATAGATAAAGCAGACAGACAGAGATAGACAGACAGACAGACAAATAGATGTGGAACTTTATTAGGTTTTCAATATATGAATATGAATATTTACAAATTATAAGACAATTCTAAAGAAGATGGATACACCGATAAGCTCCATGGCAACATTAGACAACCCTTCCAACACTTCAAATTATTGGACAAGATCTTCAAACAAAAATGTGAGCATCGGAAACACTTCCAAAAAATGTGTAAATGTGTAAATGTATTTATCAAAGAACAAAGTTGGTAAGCAACAGTGTGTGTATGTGTTTTGAACAATGAAGGACATATTGACAGTTTCATGTTACGTACAGTTTGTCTTTCTGCGAACATGGATAATCAGACCAGACGGTTATTAATGCCAAACTGACATTCACGTTCAATGAATGTCAAAAACGGACTTGACATGCATTCAATTAAAATAAAAAAATAATTAAAAGAATAGACCAGGCGAGTGTTGAGCTTGTGCAGCCTGACCGAGTGTGTTGTGTGTGTGTGTGTGTGTGTGTGTCAGTGTGTGTGAGGGTGAGGTGGGTGTCTTCGGTGGAGAGCTCACGGCTGCGTCCCAGGGCTCCGTTCTGGCCTGTGACGACACGGACGAGCCCAAGCCACACGTCCCCAAGATCACCAGCGACAGCTTCATCTCCGCCCTGGTGTCTGACCGCGCCCCTGACCAGCCCCCCGTCTCAGCCGAGGGTCCCACTCAGGAACCGTCCAGCAGTCAGCCGGAGCCCTGGAGCACCGTGGACCTGGAGGGGCTGGTGGGCAGCATCGCTCGCAGCTCGGTGGCCACCTACCCCTTGGAGCTGCCGCAGAAGGGCGTGGTGCAGGAGGACACGCCCCCCTGGGCCTGGGTCACCGGGGCGGGGTGTCTCATCCCATCCTGCTCCTCCGTTACCTGGCTGAACTCCTCAGGTCTGAGTGCTGGAATATTCAGGGTCTAGATCAGGGGTGGGCAAACTTTTTGATTGGCGGGTCACATTGAGTTGTAACATTTGGAGGAAATATATGCTTTATTCCAAATGAAAATGAAGAAAATTTACAACAAAATATCTGACTATGGAAAACATTTCAGACTTTTGAGTTGTTACAAGCTCAACGGACCGGATTAAAACGTTTAACCCCGGCCCCCGGACCTTAGTTTGCCCATGTCTGGTCTAGAGATTAATTGATAGTGAAAATACCTTTATTTGTCCCACAGCGAGGAAATTCCATTTTACAACAGGAGAGAAAGAATATATACAAACACGCATACAGTATATGGATAAACAAAAAAAACAAACAAACAACACAGCAGACATCTAAACACTCAGCCAGACGTATTAGCAGCTGTTGACTGTGAAATATTGTATCGACAGTGAGAGAGAAAGATATAGAGATCGCATTTGTCTGGATGGTCAGATGGATGAATGGGATGGTACATGGATACACATACAGCCAGATAGCCAGACATGATGGTCAGATGGATGGATAGGTAGATAGATAGATAGACAGCCAGACAGAGAGAGATAGAGACCTCAACAGTCTGGATGGTCAGATGGATGATGGATGGAAGGATCGGTAGATAGACAGACAGATCCTATTTGTCTGGAAGTTCAGATGGATGGATGGATGGGTAGACAGACAGAGAGATAAGACAGACAAATAAACAGATAAGCAGATGGATGGATGGATGGATGGATGGATGGATGGATGGATGGATGGATAGATAGATAGATACAGACAGAGATAGATAAACAGAGCAGATTGAAAAAATGTAAGATAGATGGATAAATAGATACAGAGAGATAAGCAGAACGATAATCTGTCTATCCATCTTTATTCTTTTTGGATAGGTGGTGAATGGATCAAGACACATGGACAGTCAAACAAACATGATAAATAAAAAGATATTTGGGCAGACAGAAAGTCTGCATCAATTTTAAAACATGTATTCAAATTTCAATATGATTCTGAGATATGTGTATAGTTGGATGGACAATTGTACAGACAGAAGTCATTCCGAAACAAAATAAATATTAAAAAATGCGTTCACACACACAACTTGCCTAACAGAAACTTACCTACTAGTTCCACGTATTCGCCAAAAATCCCAGTCGTGTTTTTCCTTACGGCCACGCGTCAGATAAACGCATCAAATAGTCTTGTGTCTTCCAGACTCAGGGCAGCTCTCCCCATCCCTCACTCCAGCTCTGAACACACCGGACAAACGCCTCAAACAGGAGAGCGACGTCTCCACAGAGAAGGTCAGCTGGCGTCATCATCTTCATCATCAGGGGTTGAGGGTGATTGTGTGTCTCAGGCGGTGCACGTGAGGAGGGGCCGGATGTGCTGGTGGAGAGACTGGGCGCCGCCCCAGTGGGAGAACGTTGAGGTGACCCTGGAGCAGATCAGAGGAGCTCGAGACCAGACCGGCCACGTGCTCTACATCTACTACAGCCACAGCGAGGACAAGAAGGTAGCTCCAGCCAACAGCGCGTGGACCTTCTGATGATCCACCTTCTGCTCTTGCAGCACATGAGCGCCGTGATGAAGGAGGTGACGGCGCTGGTGCCCGTCTTCAGGGACTCGCTGTTCACGGTGGCCGTCTACACGCCCCAGAGAACCAAACAGAGGAGCCCCATCTTACTGGCCACCGCCTCCAGACAGGACTTCACCACCTGGGTAAAGTGAGACGCTTCCGTCCGTCATTAGATATTTTATCGCACAAGATCAGGTTGCTTGTAGTTGTAGTTGTTTACAATATGGTCAGCCGCCAACGTGAACGTTTGACTGGTCAAAACTCGAATTGCAAATTCAGCTTGTGAGGTTACAGAACCTGCCAATCAGAGTCAAAGGGGAGGGGCTACTGCTCAGTAGGCTGTGACTGAATGGACACAGAAAACACTGTGAACGGACCTATTTCCTTTTTTCATTTCCTTCCTTCCTTCCTACATTTCCTTCCTTTCTACAATTCCTACCTTCCTTCCTACATTTCCTTCCTTCCTTCTGACATTTACTTCCTACATTTCCTCTCTTCCTTCCTACATTTCTTCCCTTCCTACATTTCCTCCCTTCCTTCCTACATTTTCTTCCTTCCCTTCCTACATTTCCTCCCTTCCTTCCTTCATTGCCTTCCTTCCTTCCCCAGTCCAGTCCAGTCCGGTTTTGCTCATAAACAAACATTGTAAACACAAATGTGTTTAGAAAACTCAAATTCGAGGTTTGTCCGTAATGTCATTGTTCCTTACACAGCAAACACTGAAGAACTGCGTGTGCTGTGTTATGATTGCAGTTGTCTCTGTTGAACGCGTCGTGTTGTGAGTCCAGGGATCTCGGCCAGCAGGTATCCAATCAGGCACTGTGGGCGGTGACCGCGAGAGGTGACATCATGGTACACGAGCCGTCCCCCTGCCTTGAGGCTCCGGCGCAGTACATGCCCTGCGATCAGATGTAAGACCTTCCTCATCTCGGTCAGATGCTTGCTTGTCTTCCTCGCACGGAAGCTCTGTTCCACGCCTACCTTCTGCCGTCCACTGCGGAGTCGCTCGTGCCCGACACAAGACGTTTTTACTCAACACACTGCGTCACTTACACACTGAAACTACTTTGTGGCAGTTGTGGTCCAGCAGTAGTGGAGTTGGACCTGTCACCAGGTGTTGCAGGTTTGAATCCCAGTCCAATATTCGGACCCCACATGCTGTCCGGCTTAAGGCTGCCCACTGCTCCTGGTGTGTGTGTGTGTGTGTGTGTGTAACTTCACTGGATGGCTAAATGCAGAGCACAATTTTGATATGGTACTAGTGGCCATACTAAGAAAATCACCTCACTACATTTTTTTTCAGTGTCGAAAAGTCGAACCCACAACTTTGGTGTTGCTAACATGCCCTTAACCATCAAGACAGTGAAATTAGATTCAGCATGTTGACCATCAGTATGCATTGTGGAATATTCAGAGTCGTGGCCCAGTGGTACAGGGTAGGACTTGTGACCAAATGGTTGCCGGTTCGAGTCCTGGACTGGTAGGTACCACAGACGACTCCCAATTCCCCTCTACTGGCCAGTTCATAAACGTGTTTTTTGCGGCAGAATAAAACCGTGAGGACTCCGGGTCGGCCTCTCAGGTGATTTTGGAGCAGAGCGGATCCGTTGCTCTTCCGTGGTCAACAGTCCATTCCTGTCCGGTTTTGCATGTTGGTTGTGTGGTAGTGTCTGTCGGAGCGTGTGATCAGCATGCGTCATGTGACTGTACACGTACCTGCTGTGGGCTCAGGTTCTGGCATCAGGTTCCCGGGCACCTGCTCTGTGTGGAGTCTAACAGTCTGGGTGTGGTGTGGGGCATCGGGCATGATCACACGGCCTGGGTCTACATGGGAGCGGCGGCTCAGGGTAACGCTATCCTCTCACTAACTTACCCACTTCCTTCGCCTGGCACGGCTGTAGAAACACCTTAGCACCTTTCCTTCATCAATCTGCCTGGTACAGGATGTTGGTCAGTGATAATTGTACCCGGAAAGTTGGGAAAGCATGAGAAGCGTAGAGTCTCCCAAAGGTTGGTGAGCTTCATGTGAGCGAAAGTTCTGAAACATCACCGTCGTATTTACACAAATACAACCAAACTGTAAATGGAAGAGCATTAGACAACATTTATTTGTGAGTACTCCATCCTTGAAATATAGAAATATGGGCACTTATACTTAGATGCATGTTTGAAATATGCCAACATAAGCAGCCTACAAGATTCTAAACTTCTAAATTTTGGAAAAGGGGTGCTTATATTCGCATAAACACGGATAATCATCATCTGACCAAACTGACCAAATGGTTAAACGCACAAAATATATCAATGACCACTTTAGGAGGAAATTCTTGACAGTTGAAGTCCAGTCGATTGCTTAATTGGACTGAATATTTTGGTAAGGGGTAATTGGACCAGACGGACCAAAATGATCCAGTCCCAATATGTCTGAATAACAGGAATCAACCATTACACTACTTAATGTCCCAATCATCACATTTTCAGTGGAATGTTTCGCTTTTGGCTGCGGCCAAACTAAAACTTGCTCTCGTAGTGAAGTAACTGCGGAATATTTGCTTTTACGTTTCCCTACCAAGAGAAGCAGTCCAGTAAAGTAAGTCTTTCAGTCACTCCCAGCATGCTCTAGTTCTCCCATCTGTGCCTGTTCTCCTTGATGTATTAAATGTCGATTTTCAACATTGAATTTTCAGAAACTTCAAAGCTCTGACCCTGAGTGCTTCTGATTTCAGGGAAGGAAGTGGTCAACCAGTCCGTCAGTGACGTCAGGAGCGTGTGCATCTACGAGAACCAGCGCTGGAACCCCATGACCGGATACACGGATAAGTGAGTATACGAGTCCAGATGTTGGCGCAATGGCCTTGATGAACACTGTCTTCTTCAGGGGTCTCCCAACGGACCGATACATGTGGAGTGATGCTTCAGGCCTGAGGGAGTGCACTAAAGACAACACAAGCCCACCTTCATCTGAGTGGACATGGGTACAGAATGGCCCAAAAGTTCTTGTTGTTTTATGTAGGAACTGTTAGATTGTGCAAGGCTTTATAATCCAGGGTAGCCTAAATTTCAGGGTATTCTGAGCTATAGACTCAAAACTTCACATCCAGAAGAAGTGCATCTGTAGTCCAAAAATTACGGTACAAATTCAGACTTCCAAAGATTCTTTATTTCCAAAAGAGAAGTAGAGGCGGCAGTCTCAGCTACAGCATTGTAGAGGAAGACACTTTTAAGTAGGTGATTTCAGATGTAAGGTCTTCATGTTCTCCTTTCCACTGAATCTCCTCCGTCAGATCTCCGATTGGTCCGTGGACTACAGTGTGTCTGGAGGGTCTGATAAAGAAGGCTGGCAGTATGCTGCGGACTTCCCCGTGTATGTGACCCTTCTCCATCTCAAGGCACCACTCTTGGAGTTCAAAGGCAGAACTTTTTATTGTTTCATACGCAGGAACTTTCAGGGATACAAAACAATCAAGGACTTTGTTCGCCGTAGGAGGTGGATAAGGTCAGTTGCCATTTCTGCTCTTCTGGCAGACACGGTCAAACCCATAAACTTGAGTTTCACAATACATTTCCAGGACTGTAGAAAAGCCAGTAGTTTGTTCTTACAGGAAGTGTGGAATCACTCTGGAAGGCCCATGGCAGAAGGTTCCTCCGGTTCCACTGGTGGACGTCACCATCCTGCCGTGTCTGGCTCAGTGTCGACTGGAGCAGATCCCACTGTGGGCCATTAGTGAGAAGGGAGATGTTCTGTGCCGCCTGGGAGTCACTGCTAATAATCCAGCGGTGAGGGCTGTTCTCACACCTCTTCACTCTCATTCACTCATCATCCTCTTTCCCTCCCGTGTCCGAGAGGTTGCAGGTTCAAATGTTCTTGGGCAAGACACTGAACCCCACTTAACTCCCGGGCACCACGGCTTAGGCTGATGTGATGTTTTTGTGTGTTCACATCACTGGGTTCTTTTACTTTGGTTAAATGCAGAAAACCATTTTCGATATGGTCCCTAGTGGCCATATTGACAATTACACTCACTTTTTCTTATGAAGCTAACGGCGTTCCTGGGCAAAAGTCTCAAGTCTGTAGTTCTTAATCCAACATCACTAAATCACTCCTTACAATAATTACACATTCCGCTTACTGTAAAGTACATTTCGTTACAATTATTTAGATGTTTGCTTGTTTTGATGTGATTGGTAGTGTAGCTTGTAGAGTGTCTCAGCAAGCCAGACACGCGTTTAAAATCCAAGAGTCAAGTTCTTGATTCTTTTGGAGCAAAGTGTGTGCCACTACAATGTTTGCTGCTACTTTAGTTTTTTTTTTTTTAATCATTATCATTAATTCCGATGTTTTTCAGTCTGATTGTTGCTTAATAAGGGATTGGAGCTAAGAGGGCTAGAAACGAAACCAATCGCACCAATCTAGTAATAGAAAATTACTATAGAGCTAAATAATAATAATAATAATAATAACAACAACAACAACAACAACAACAACAACAAAACAACAGACCTAATAACCTAATAAAAATAATTCATTAAAAAAAAAAACCATGTACTGACACAGAACTCCCAATTATCCAAATTCCACTCTAACCCCACAATTGCTGCTTGCAACTGTAATATATAGTTATAATCTCTATTTAAAATATATTTTGCAAAAATAACAAATTTAGACAATGAAAATTAGACATGGTCTTTGTAGCTTTATTCCAACAATCTTATGGTTTAGTTTGCCCACAGCCTTGTTTCAGCCTTGAAGAACAACCGTCTTGCTTTTGGCTGGATACTGAAGCGTGTGGCCAGCAGAGCCTGTAGGATATCTGTCCTCTAATCAGATCTCCTGTGACCTCAGGGAAACTCGTGGCTCCATGTGGGGACAGATCAGCCCTTCAAGTCTATTTGCATTGGTGGAGCCCATCAAGTCTGGGCCATTGCACGAGATGGAGCCGTCTTCTACAGAGGGTCCGTGTCGGCAAACAATCTGGCTGGTGAGACGCTGCTTTCTGTGGAGTTTCGAATTGGCCCAATAACACTGGCTTCTTTGTCAGGTGAGTGCTGGTACCACATTCCATCTCCTCCAAAGCAGACGCTCAGGCAAGTGTCTGTGGGCAGGACGTCGGTTTACGCAGTGGATGAAAGCAGTAAGTCAAGCATCAACATTCCAGATAAGATGCTAAAGATGTCAATGTATTCATCTATGCTTAGAAAGAGACAGAAATTGACAGACTTTCACAAAGTCAATTTGAGAGGTGAGAAACCCTGCCAGTCAAGGTCAGTTTGGTAGGTCACGCCATTCTTGCCCGTCCAAGTCGGGTTTGACTAAATCATCTACTTGTTGGAAAGGCATTAAACGTCCTTCCTTCTCAATCCATTGCACACGTCTCCTCTGAGTGATGTCACCACACATTTCTTCACCAACACCACGCCCACCGATGCTGATTGGCTGGTTCTAATTCCCTCGAATCACCTTGTTAACAAACCTGGCTAATTGAGTTCATTTTAGCGGTCGAGTTTTGTCCATCAGAGCAAACCTCGCAAATTGAGTTGTCCTATTGAATTCACGGTTGCTTTCAAATCAACCTTTTCTACAGGTCAAAGCAACCGACACTCAACTTCTAAATACACTTTGTACACTACACTACTGCAAATGACAACTTCGTTTCAATTTGGTCCGGATTATCGCTTCTTAGTAAGTGGAGTTAGGAACATGAGGATCTGAGATGCTGTGACTCTGTAGGTAACCTATGGTACAGACAGGGGTTGACCCCCAGCTACCCTCAGGGCTCAGCCTGGGAACTCATCTCCAGCAACGTGTCTAAAGTGTCTGTCGGACCACTGGACCAGGTAAGAGCACGTCTTCACTCGTAGTAGCGCGTAAGCTTGGATGAGCAGAGTTGACTGCTCCTGGATCAGTGGTGGCAGAGTAAGTAATTCCTCCATTTCTGACGAATCCAGGTTTGGATAATGGCGGATAAAGTGGCAGGACATCCATCGGAAAGCTCCGGAACCGTTTGTCACCGGTTAGGGGTGAAGCCCATGCAACCCAAAGGCCTGAGCTGGGACTTTGGCATCGGGGTGAGTGCCAATCGTCCGTCCCACACTGGCCCTTCAGCACTTGACGGTTCTTGATGCGTGTGGTCTTCAGGGAGGATGGGAGCACGTGTCTGTGAGGGGGAACTCCACTGAAGCCCACCGCCCTCTACCTCGCAGTCCCCTGCCGCTCCGCTCTCAAGCTCAACCCAACGGGAACCCAGTTGTCCATCAGGCTTGACCCTAGCACATCTCCAGCTTGGCACCCAGTGTCCTTCCAACCAAATGTGACCTGTTCTGTTGACTGTTTGGCCAGAAAAACCCATGTTTGGTTCCTGTGTGTTTTTTGGTGTCAGTTGATCATGTTTTGAGTCCATGTTCCTCCAGCAAGGGTTTGAAATGTTTTTCTGAAATGTTCTTCAAAATACCTTGTGACTGGATTTCTTTTAGCTTCTGTTTGTGTGTTGACAAGCACAACTAAAAGTATAAAACTAAACTATATATATATAAAAAAAAGCATTCAAACACAACAAGTTCAGTGTTATTTAATTCCATAATAAAGCGTTCCATCAGTGAGTCGATATCAGCCAGACATGATTACCTCCATCGACTTTTATCGTTCTTCTGCGGTTTCCACCTCCACGTCACAACTTTATTTACAAAATCAATCCTGGCACCGATTTCTTCTTTACATCATTCCAGATTTACAGACAAATTAAACATCTATGTACAGCAGTACAGTCCAACGTTAAATTACAAGTTAAAATGTGCAAGATTGAGCAAAGTACGTTGAATAAAATAATTTCCTTACGTGATATTTAATTAAAAAAAACAAAAAAAAAGACAAAGAAAAAGAACCGTGCTGGTGGAGAAGATCTTCCGCTGGTCTATGAAGACGTTACGCACTACTACACTACACAAAACAATTTCCAGTCCGCAGCAAGAAAACGACTTTGTCTACGTCACACCATCGCAGTGGACGGCACTTACAGAAACGCTTGGCAATAGTTCACTCCACAATCACTTTCCAGTTCAGGTACAAATAAGAAACGCCAGTGACAGTCCAGCATCATCAGTACTCACGTGAAGCTTCTACCTCCAACAAAATAAAAGCCTGGGTCACGTTTCAGTCCACGTGTAGTATTGTTCACATCTTCAAGATGATTTCATGAACACCAAAACATGCTGTCCAAATCTTAATGAAAAATTGTGTTTTCGTTGAGCATTTTTTAAAAATTCGGGAGTGAAATGTGACCCAGGAAAAACAATTGGCTTCATAAAGCTGATAAGTGAGGATGTTTGATGGCAAGCGGTGAGAGAAGACTCGTGACAAGATTGACTTACAAAACAAACCTGGTTCAGATTTAGGTAAGAACAGCGCAAATGCTGCTGAGAGGCGAGTACTGATGAAGATGAGCGAAAAAAAAAAACGAAATCCAGTGTTTAGATAAAATCGAGAAGAACATGTGACATGATCTGTGTGTGGACTCCTCAGAAGGTAAACGTGGAGAGTGGGAAGCTTGGCATCGGCTAATAAAACCAAAAGGATGCAGGACACTTAGGAAGCGCGTAAGAGTTCCGAAAGTAAGTGCGAAGCAAAGCTACTTTAAAATTGCACTGATGCGAGACATTAGAAAGTCACCACGGCCTCCGATGAAGGCCAGGCCTTCAAAGCAGACACGATTCAAACCTGCCATTAGTCCTTCTCTCCCTCTTCACCACTTCCTGTGCAAGAAAAGGAGAATTATACGCACGAAAACACGTTGCATTCACTCAGGTG
The DNA here is from genome assembly GCA_017309775.1 of Paedocypris sp. Pulau Singkep. Taxonomy (NCBI): domain Eukaryota; kingdom Metazoa; phylum Chordata; class Actinopteri; order Cypriniformes; genus Paedocypris; species Paedocypris sp. Pulau Singkep. The sequence goes on along the minus strand of MU204368.1, from coordinate 899,781 downwards.
CTAGACAAGACCAATTGGACAGGAAACTTCACAAAGTGACCAATGAATTTAAGACACGCCCACTCATTTGCCTACAATCAGTGAAAAAAAGGGTTTGAGAAAAAGGTAAATGCTTAAAGAAATTTTATAATAAATGTGAATAAACAACATTTTGATTTGAGTATAGTGGTTTTGGTACTCCAATGTATATTTAGAATTTTAAAAACAAGTACATTTATTTACTTTGTCATTAATTGACTAGGGTGGTTTTGGTGCTCCATAACAACTTAGCTGACATTTACAAAAAAAAAAAAAAAATCGAAATTTGATAGGCTGCTACAATATGTCACATAGTGTTTTTTAAATTCTCATCCTTTAAAGTTTTACATTATTGTTGTCGAAAAAAATTATAGTCATTTATAGTCACCACAAAAAATGAAATTACGAGGAACGTAGAAGATGAGTGGATGTGAGAGCATGGAGATTAGAAGTGAATTAGAGGAGGAAAGCACACCAACGTTTCCTTTCATTCTGTCAAAATCCAATTTTGAGTGAGTCAACTAAAAAATAATTTCAATTCAGTGATTTTCAGCCTTGAGAAAACAGTTCCCGACCGCTGAGTGTGATTCATCAGAACTGCACAGATCACGTGTGTGTGTTGCTGGACTCACCTCCTTGCTCCATGTCGGAGTCGGTGAGGTGTGTGAGGGAGAAGCTGGCGATGTTGGCTGGAGAGATGGAGAAGCGCGAGTACGTGGAGGGATTGTTCCAGCTCTGCTCCAGGATGCGGTTCACGGGAGGGGGAGAGAAGTATTTGGAAGCTGCGGAGTTCTCGCTGGGCTTGCTGCTGGCAGAGAGATCGCTGGATGCTTTTGACAGGAAACTGGGCTTTGGAGACGGGAAGTCATCGTCCCATTCAAACGCGCCACCTGAGAGAACATCGCACGAAAAGATTTTCATGACGTCATTTCAAGATGGCAACACTTATGATAACAACATATTTGGCAACAGTTGTCACGCTGGCGCAGACAAGAAAAAAAAAAAAAAAAAAAAAAAACACAACATCGCCATATGGGAGAAGACAAGCTTATTTTATATTTTGGAAGCAACTTTGACAACTAGTGTTTTTGTTGTTTTTTGTTTATTTCGTGTGCAAAGAAGATTAAACAATTGTTTTATACACGTCCGGACTCTCATCTCCGTGCATGCTAGCGGTAAGAAAAAGACGCGCTCCTTTCGACTAGCCAAAATGTTTCGGAACACTGTTATGGAACACTGAAATGGAACATTTCGTTACTCGGAACTATTCGTCACAGTTTTAACTGTCTCAAAGCGCACATGTGAATAGGTAAGAGAATTGTTGCTTTTTATACATTAGTAGTTGGTGTTAAGAAAACGCCCATGTTTATCACCATGACTATGAAAAAGACCAGTGAGCAAACACATATGCGACAGTGTCCAGGTAAAAAAACTAACGAGGAAAAACCCCTTTTGTTTGTATAAGCCATGTGCTCGTATTGAAGAGTCAGGAGTGTCATGATCAATTGTCATACATTGTTACAAAAATATGATCAACCTGGATAAAAAAAAAACCCAGGATTTCCTACAGTAACATGAAGGATGATAGTGTGATCTTGATTAGTAAGTTAACTAGCTTGACTAGCAGACCAGGCTCAAAGTTAAGCCACTTAGTTTGGTCCTTGTCCAGTTCTTGTTACATTTCATAATACATATTGTTTCACAAGTCAAGCTAAAGCAGCTCTGGATTTTTTTCAAATGTTTGTCCGTGTGTAATTCATCCTGTGGTCAATGGTGTTGACAGGCCACACGTTATTAGTTTTATGTCAGTGGAAATCTGAACACGAGCTGAATTTAGACTCCGACTTTAGACATTCCGGGCTTAGTCGTCTCTTTGTAATTGATTATTTTTAGAAATTATAAAAGCTTACCTTTTCTAAAAACTTAAGTGTATTAAAAACAGTGTATTACCATATTTTTCATACTATTATTATTATTTTTTTTTAATATCTATCAGACTCATATTTTTTTATAAATCTTTCATGATCTTATATTTTAATATAATAGAAGAAAATGGAAGAACATCATTACCTTCTTCATCAGTGGAGCTTTCGGAGTTGGTAAATCTATTAAGGTAGTTGGAAGAAGCCACTGGACTGTTGAATTCAGACAGATGGCTGCTCGGGTCTTGACTCTGCTCACCAAGTTCTTTAGTTGGAGTTTCCTTTTAAGGAGAAATATTGAAATGTTTAAAAAGAAAGGCTTTGTTGCCTGATTTCAACAAGAGTAAAGATTTAGTAAGGTTCAGACCTGGTCAAAAAGGTAGACCGTGACGTCATCAAAGAAAGACACACCACGTCGGTTCCCTCCATCACTGCCTTCATCTTCAATCGGTCTGGGGGGATGAAGACTCGTGGGTTTCAACAGACTCTTGAGGTTGAGTGAACTGCTGTTATCAGAGATGATAACAGGTACTGGGTGGACGCCATCATCTTCACTGCACTCGGAGCTGGAGCTGTGTAATCTGTAGGCCTGCATGTCCTCATCAGACTCATCGCTGTTCTCATCTTCTTCATCGGCATCCATTCCATCTTCTGTGCCGTACTCTAGAGATCCATCAAATTTGCCTAAATACTTTCCCTCTGTATCAGGCTCCTTCTTTCTAGCTCCTTCTCCAGCAGAGGTTCTTGTTAGTTTAGCATGGACCAAAACATCAGTTGAGGTAGTAGATGTTGCCGAGTGTTCTGAAGCCGCATGGGGAAGAGTTTGTTCCGATAAAATGTCAGAAACATCTGACTTTGCAGAAGCAGCCGCTTGATCCTGCCTCTTGCCGTCCTCTTCAGTGGTGATAACCAGCTCAGGTGGAGTCATCTTTCTTGCCCCATGAAGACCTGAAGGTACAGACGAGAAACCTTGCTCGTGGGTTTCTTGATCTGTTTGTGACCAAAACAAGGCATCTGCAGCAGAACTTCCAGCAACATCATCACTCCTCTTATCAAGCTCTTCATTGTCTGAGAAATAAGCAGAGTCTCGATAGTTTCCACTCAACGGAGCATCACGACGGTCTTGCTGGACGTCAACGACACCATTTTCCTGAACATCAGGAACACCATCCACTTCAGATATGATGATTTCTGGTGGAACCAGCACGGCCTGCTCTTCTGAGGTCTCTGCATCCGTCTCTTCTGTGGGATCTCTTGGGCTTGTCTGAGAGTTCCACTCAGGAGACTCCAGGTTTTCTGTATCATACCCACTGTCTGCAGCCTTAAACGGAGGCTGGAGTTTATCCCCAGTAGTCTCGATTGTCTGTACCCGCGCAAGTTCCCGACGCATGTCCAAAGAATCCAGCGAATCAGGCGTTTCCGCCAAATTCTCAATGGTTGGAAAAGAGGATAGAGTGCTATCATCCAAAAGGCTGTCCTGACTTATCTGGTCAAGAAAGGTATCTGAGACCAATAGCGAAGTCACATCCTGAGACAGTTGGTTCATCGATGACTCTTCGTCTCGAGTTGTAGTATCTGATGTTGGAACATCCCTTGATATCTTTTTATCCAGGACCAACATGAAATCCTCAGTTGAGCCATTACTTGTTAGAACTTCAGTGTGGTCACCTCTTGTACTCTCACATACAGGTGAAGGTGTAGGGACAAGTTCAGTACAGCGGTCCATTGTCAGACATGACCCATTTGACTCCTCTGAGAGTTTAAGACATTCGTCAATAGGGGGTGAGCTGTGGACAGAACTGGAGGGCTTGGCATCAAAGTTGATATGCACGGTATCAGTAGTGGCACTTTCCAGAGACTGGTGACTGTGAGATGGACTGTCCATAATAACTTCAACGCTCTCAGAGGTAGACTCAGAAGAAGAGTAATGATCAGCTTTAGGGGAACGCAAGGAGTCATCTGCATCCGGAAGGGTGTTTCTGAAGGATTCTCCTGTGACCAACACGTCGAAAGGCACCATTGTGTCGTTTTCTTTCAAAGGCGACAAAAAATCATCTAAAATCGGGCTGACCAGATCCAGGAACTCGTCCTTGAGCTGACTACAATCCTCAGGAGAGTTCAACAAAACATCAGCAGGAAGATCTGAGACGTCAGTGTCCATGAAGGTCTCCTGAAAGGTTCTTTGTGGAGAAAACGAATCATTGTCTTTCAAAAGGCTTTTATCTTTGAGAAACATGAAGTTTTCCGTTAGTTTCTCGGCGTTGAGAAGTTTCATTACATCAGGACTTTCCTGATTAGAGGCTGTTAGACCAGTAGCTTCTGGCCTAAGTGATAAAAAAGGCTGAAATGTGTCATTCGGCTCTGTAACGTTGGATTGGCCATCAAAATCCCTCATTGGTACGTTCATCTCTGGAAGCTCCATGAAACCTCCTTGAAAAGAAAAAGAGTCCTCTGGTTTCACATCACTATCACCAAAAATGTTTGCATGATAAGGGCTGTCGTGTTCACTGGATGACCATATGTGGCTGTCCTGCAGGTAAGAGTCTTTGGAGTCTATGCTCTGATGGAAGAAATCTGCATCTGTGCTTGACTCATCCAGCCGAACATCTTGTAGAACTATAAACTGCTGCTCTGAAGCAATGGTGCCATCGGCTCCCTGACTGTCACCCATTCCAACTTCACTTTCACTCGGTTCCTCCAGTTTAATGAAGTAACCGTTTCCAGAAGATGCTCGTTGTGCATCGAATACTGGCAAGGCTCCGGGAACTCTGCCATCTTGTGAGATTGTGTCAGGAAAATGAGACTGAATGTCTTGTTGAGGCACTGGAAAAAACATACTTTGATAATTCAGAGTAGTGTCCAAGGAGGACCGATTGTGGCTTTCATAGTGGTCATGTTTGGCTGCCTCCCAAACATATTCAAAACTTAAGCCCCGACTGGTTTCTGTGACGGTGAGCACCTCATCAGGTTCTCGGCCATCATCAAACTGCTCCAAGATGGGGAACGACGAATGGTTGACAGTCGCTTGACGAATGGACGGATTGGGCTTGAGAGAGTTCCAGCGTTGCTCAAAATCATCCTCTACATCTTTCTGGCCCTGCATGCGCAGATAAGTAAGCAAGCGATGGACTTCTTCAGCAGTCGCTCTCTTGTCTGCAGGCAGCCAGCAAAACTGCAGAACCTCATACCTGTTGGTCAACATTAACGGTTAGCACTATGACATGTGAGAGAAGAACAAAAGCTGCATGGATAGCTCACCATCTCTCAGAGTACGGCAAGTCCAGCTGTGGTTTTAAAAGTCGGACTTGTTGGTCTCTCAGAACATGGTGGAGAACTTCTCGGTCTGAGAGGTGAGGATAAGGCTGCTTCGCATTTTCAAACAGCTCCCAAAGAGTCACGCCAAGTGCCCTAGAAACAGTTGATTCCAGTTAATTGGGACACAGCTAAATTGGGACAAAATATACAGTCCTGGATTATTACATAAGACAGTTTTGGTTCGCTTAGTTGGGCCAAAGAATGAATGAAGCTGTAAAGTCTGGGGAAACATTCTTTCATCAGAACAACAGTGTCCGGCTTCTGCAAGAACAAATCTGACTGAATTAGAAGAAGTAGTGTAACGCTCTCAGTCAACACAAAATGAGCAATCAATTCTTAGAACAAGACTCTTTACTCTCCATCTATTTGTTCATGACTGACACTTCACTATAGCACTGTGTTATTAGTAGTAAAAGTTCTGGTGTCGCTACACAAGCTCTTCTGTGTGCGTTCTTTATTCGTGACTACGCTCAAACCCAAGATAATAGGAATATAGCAGGTTGTCTGTTCAACAAACGTGTGTTTCGATTAAATGTCCTAAATGACATTTTGACGTTACATATAGTCAGTCTCAATTTACTGCGATGAACATGGGGCATGAAGTAGAGCTGTGCCATTTGACCTAAAATCAAAATCTCGATTGATTGAACATTTTAACACAATTACGATGTTATCTCATAGTTGTTCTCATAGAAATAACGTTGAAATAAACAGCTTGCAGATTTGGAAACAAAATATGATACTTTCAAAGATTACTAATAGAAAGTAAAAAATTTGCTGTTCTCTTCTAAACAAAATAGGTAAGAATGTTTCCCAGTTGGCCGTTGTTCTGCAGTATCTTCACTTGACTTCATTTTGTTCTATCTGATCCTTCCTGAAGCCGAAATATGCTTTTTTATAAGCTGCACTTGGTGCTTAGTGTCCAAGTTTTCTATGCTTGACATGTCAGCGGAAAAACATAACTAAACGAAGCAAGGTAACGTCACGTGATTCCACACGAGTTACTTTCAAGGCAAAGTAACTGAAATAATTGACTTTTATATAATATCACTCATAAAAAAAAATATTAATTGACTTTAAATTCTGAATGTTGATTTCATTTACTTTTCGATTAACTGTCCAGCCATAGCATAACGCTTATTCGAGAAAGCCTGTTATTAGAAACATGGTATCTGACTGATTGAAAGTATATTTAATTATACACGTATGCTTTTTTTTTAAAAAAGGTAAAAATGGCCTTCACCCAAGCCAACTTCTAGCTTTTCCTCTGAACTTTTTTCCTCTGGTCTTTTTTTGTCTACAAATGCAATTATCTATACACCGTACTCACATAGTCCACAGACAGGTAATCTAATCTCTCCTAATTTAGACTTAAATACATATGTAAAGTGTAAAACATCACCTACAGGGTGAAATGGGATCTACTTATATAAGTAGTATCTTCAATAACCTATAACTTATATAAGACCAATGGCTGAAAGCTCTGAAGCCAGGACCGGAGCAGACACAAGAGATTCACAGATTCCTTGGGAGTCAAAGACATTGAAATTTATGGCCTGGCTTTAGATGTGTCCATCACTTCCTCTGGCCTCTGATCTTCCAGACACCACATTTCCATTACTGTGAAGTAAAGTGCACATATCCAGGTCATCTGAACAGTTGACCGTCTTCTTTATTTCACCACCTATACACAACTTTCTCTCTCGCTATAGTGACCTCAAAGGCATCAGTATTTTATACCTTGAAAAGTGACCGAGATGATCAAATGTTCATGGTAAAACAACTACACGCCGAGTTAAAAGTGAGTGAAACTTGTCAATATGGCGAACCATATCGAAATTGGTGCTCAAGAAATATGTACCAAACATTGCTGGGTTTGGTTTGCTCTGACGCGATCACACCACCGTGTAGTTCCCCGATGAGCTCAGGAGAAAGCCAGCGCAGAGCCACACACTGCTCGTCCTCGGTGGTGATGTAATCCTCCTGAAATAAACAAACCATAAGCTCAATATGAGAAAGCCACCATGAGACGACCACCCCGAGTCTTGATATCGTGAGCTACTGTAAGTGCATAATTACACTCTTACAGAGAAATAGAGAAAAGTACAAAATAAAATATAAAAACCGAACGTTTCTGATCAATTTTGTTTTTAACTTTACCTTGAAACTTGTAGGTCCAATGCCATAATCTCCTACTTTGACGGTCAGGTCAGAGGTCAGATAACAGTTTCTTAAAGCCAGATCACTGTAAACAAGCACAACACATCATCAGCAAAATATCAAAACATGTATATCACATTAAATGTGCATAAAAACATTTGCAGCCACACACACACTTACACACACACACACACACACACACACACACACACACACACACACACTTGTGAACACAACTACTAAACAACAAAACCTTTACAAAACGCTGTTATGACATGTTCAAAGTCTAAATTTAAACGACCTTAATTTTATATTATTAATAATAGTAATAATAATTATTATTAGTATTACTACTAGTATTGTTATTTTGTTATTAATAATAATAATAATAATAATAGCAAAACTACATTTATTAAAACAGAACTTCAAAAATGAAGGTTTGAATTAAAACAGCAGAAAACCTCAAAGTTTCATAACAGTACATTTGAATAATTATTAATTGTATCGTTGAAAGATGTAAAAACAAGACATTTATTTCATTGTGAAACACGTATAAAGACTCCGTGGAGAAACAAACAGTGGGAGATATGCGTGAAATGGTTAATAGAATGAAACTAATATCAATAGAAGTAATTTCCTCCACCGATCTCTCCTCGGAATCTCGCCATAACAAACATCACAAGTTCACGTAAATGTCATAAAAACAAGCGGCAAATGTGAAGCCTCCTCTGGAGAGCCTTCCAGTCAGTGGATCCTCTTACAGTCAAACTGCAGAATCATCATATGGGACAGGCGGAGAGGATCGCCAACACCCCATAATCCAGTGGAGCTGTGCAATCCGACACCTTCCGGCATATTCTGAGCGTGTGGGAGGGCACAGCAAGACACCCTAGATAACCCAGCCTAGCTCCTCAAGACTGGAAGGGGAAGAATGAAAGCGCAGGGCTGCCCGTCTCAAGAGTCCTGGCCTTTTTTGGGAAAAAAAAAAAGCAGCCAACCAGTACGGATGAGGAAAGGCTGGACAAAAAAACGCCGGGACGGAAAGGGGAGGACAGGAGCGTGTGCTATTCACGTGAAGGTCAAGCAATGTCAGAAGCAGCTCGGAATACTAACACGTGTGCTGCGCGAAAACGGTCCTTATTGGACGTAGGCGAGTCTGACCTGTGCAGGAAGTTGTGTTTGTGCATGTGCGTGATGCCCGCAGCGATCTCGCAGGCCATTTTCTGCAGCTGCAGCAGCTCTCCGTTCCTGTACAGCCATTCGTGCCGAGACGTGTAGCTCTTCAGGTCGCCCTAAACAAAGAAAGAGAATACAGATCAAAACTAGTTAACGGTTTGGGTTCTTTATGCGGTGTAATTGGGCAAGGCGGCCAGAGGGGGGCACTACAGACCGTAGTGAGAACTGACTCTTATTGCCACCAGGGAAACTCAACCAAATAAGGGAAAGACTGTTTAATAGCCACTACTACGAGTTAAAAATAAAAACACCGGTGTAAAGTCAAGTCTGGATCTCCCGGACAGAACTAAGACATTCTTGAACTTAAGAATGCAGAGTTAAGAGGAGATGGGAAATGAAAACCTGGATGAAATGGAGTAAAACCATGTCATGAGAAGGATGAAAGATAGAAAGGGAGTTAAAAGAGAGAACAGAAACAGAGAGAACACTGAGAAAGAAGGGTGAGATTAAGGGAGGAAATATATTAGCAAGAAAAAAAGAACGAGTGAATCTCATTATACTCGAAGTTTTGCGGTGTTGCTAGGTTAAAAAAAAAAGAAAAAGCATTAACCTGTCTGGTGCAAGACTTGGTAAAGCGCATTTTATTTGGTCCATCATAAATACCAACATTAACATTAATAATAGCTTAAAAATAAAAAGTACAAACTATGAAAAATGATTGTAATACACCTATATCAGCCAATCTACAAAAATATATATTTAGAGAATTATGAATTCTCTAAAATCTGAGAATTACAGATAATAAAAGAGCTAATACAAAGTCATAAATATTAAAATATTCCCCACTAGGTTTTTAGTTTTTTAAACAACACAAGAAAACCACTTTAAGCTAAAGTTCTTAACAGATGGTCACTACATCACAATTAAAAGTCATATAAACAGCAAACGTGGTTAATATTTGTTATGATAAAAAAAATCCTTATGTTAATTTGAAAAAAAAAGAGGAGAGTTATTCTCAGTGTTCTATCATGCAGTATTTGCAGAAGAGCAAAGTTTTCCCTGTCAGTGGCTTTGTGTGATGCGTGTCTTTACGAAATGTGGCACACACGGGCAGCGGGCGACTTCCTGAAGACGGCCTTTACAGGACCGACTGTCACTCAATCAGAGAGCAACTGGCATTCTGCACAGCAGCTCCGATTGCAGCCTGCAGCTATATTTCCCTCTAAAATACCCCGTGTCAGGGTTACCAGTGGTTACCAGCCACACAAAACGAAAACCAGCGGCCCACACGCTGACAAATCTGCTTTCCCGGCCTCCAACCCGAACATATTCACATCAAGCGGAGAGAAAAACAAAGTCCTAAAGGTGAAAAACAGCTTGGTGCAGTGTTGAGAACAAATTCTCCGCTTATTGCAGCAAAAGCTGATTCGGCTTTTTATTTTTCCTATGAGCTTTAAAAGGTCGTCACCAGGATCTTCAAATTCAGCTCAAACTCGAGAATTTTGCATTCTGCTTTCTGATCTAAACAATAAAACCATGGTATTCTCATAAGTTGCCCAAATGTCACTATGAGCAGAATTACGGGGGTTTTAAGAGTGGCAGTGGTTGGGTTTCTGAAGCTCAATCAACTTCACTACCCTACTCAATCATGTCTGACTCCTGATTATAGAGCTGCCCATTACGTCAATAACACTGTGGAAAGGCAATGTGGGGAGATCGCACGGCACTGAAAAAAAAATGGCAAAAAGAAAAAATTTTTTTAAAAACTCTAGCAAGCTTGTAAGTAAGAAATGGGATAGAAATGAGTGAAAAAGCTGGACCAAGTAAAAAGTGATTCTACCGCCTATCTTAATCCAGCATTTACACTAAACTCTGATTTCCGATGAGCGTTCTCTGTAAGCGTGTGTGTGTGTGTGTGTCGGGGCCAAGCACCGTGCAGATTTGGGCAGCGGTCACGTGCGCTTATTACCTGCACTAGAACAGTGGATGTAAGTAGCAGTCGAGAAAAATAATCAAATAAACAGGGAGAATGAGTGAGGAAACACAACGGTAAAGTAAGTCTGCAATCAACTCCAACATTTCACTACCTGAAAAATTATTTTATTCTGAAGTGCGTTTACTGCGCAAGACGACACTCAGCAAACCACATACAGCAAACATATACAGTTGAGGACAAAATCATTTTTTAAAGTATTAAAAAAAAATTATATATATATATATATATATATATATATATATATATATATACACACACACAACATTAACATTATTTGTGTTTTTATAGCCGATAGATCGCTTCGACTAGGTCATTCCATAAGTAGATGGTGAAATGAAAATGTGTGTGTGCAGCCCTGATCTTGACCACGAGCACGTGAAACGCCGTCAGTTCACAAGCGGCAGCGCTGTCACTTTCCCTCATCAGCGCAAGTGGGACACGGCTGTAATGTTGGGAATAAGTGTTCACCTCTTGGTTGATGTGAAGCCGTGCTAATGGGAAGGCCTTGGGCTGAAACCCGAGCTGAAACGCCAGCTAAGGAAGCGACCCAGACTGTATTACGCAACAGTGGGCAGCACTGATCGCACGCGCCCCCTGGAGACGCGCCACACACCTGTCAAGCCGCGAGGATCCCTGACCACAGACTCTGCTGGTCAGGTGTACAGAATGTTGCTAACCGCTAGCACGGCGGGATTAGCGGATAACCTATTCACCAGCTCGAGAAAGAAACCGTTGATTTAATCAATTCTTTGGGTTTATTGCAGTGGAAGCCGCTCTGCTCACGTCCTCCATCAGCTTCCCTTTGCTTTTTTCGACAGTTCGATTCTGGCAGCTTGACAAAGTGTCCTAACTGTTTGCAGGTGGCTCCTTATAACGAACTACAGCTATAAACAGGCTTCTACTATGTATAGTAGTTAGTCATCTGGTGTAAAGATGTCCTCGTCTGTGGTCATTCCTGCTACACTACTATCAATTAACTAAAAAAAAAACTATTGGGATACGCCGTAATAATTGCTTTATTTATTGTATTTTTTGTGGTATTTTTTAAGTTTCAAAAGGCAAAACCTGAATTATATAAACGCTCAAATTTTTCAGGTAACTTTTCAAACCTTCATTTTTTTGTATAACCTTTAATAAGATTATGTATTAAAAGACACAAAAAACCCAGGAGATGCTGAAAGAGTGCAGTAAATAGAAAGTGACCAGAAACATCACAAAAGTGACAGTGACAGCCACAAAAATAAGAAGACCGTCGGCAAATTGTACTTTTGATTTGTAAATCAAAGTTCCAGAGTCTGGGGGAAAAGGGCAGAGTAAAGATGGTATCACGTCCACATTCTGCTCAGCTGTCAACCTGGACATTTCGGATGGTGTCATGCTCCCTAATGGCCACAGAGATGGTGATGTTATATTCCAGTGGGATTTAGTGCCGGCCCACACTGAATAACCTGATTAGCCGTATCTGACTCGGACCCCATTGAAAAACTAATGATGAAACGCAGACAAGCTGAAGACCAATAGCACAGCAGCTTGGGCTACCAGAACATCTCCACTGTGATGGCAGTATACAACATGCTAGAATTAGTGGAAAACAAAAAAATAATTAAACTACAGTATAGTATCATTGAATTCATATTATACTTTATTAGAACATAATTATAAAATACAAGTTTACCTTTCCAATATACATACATTCCAAATTCCGAAATACAAATACTTGAAATATGAACTTTGTCTCAATGTTCTATGTTGCAAGTGTACACCTAAACTTGTTGCATGGTAAATGTTCAATGTGGGACATAAACACTATTGCTATTCTGGAAAATGCCGTCAGTTGAGTTAATAACCAAATAAAAACGTTTTCATCTAAATAAACACTGACTGGCTTTACTGATCATAGAGGTCAGAGCTACAGAAACGCCAAAGGAAATCAACGCAGAACATGACAATTACCTTTCTGAAGAAAAAAAAACTATTATATTTTAATATACATTGATACTCTTCAAAAAAAAAAACCTTTGACTTTTTGCATATTAGTGTCTTGGATCAACATTTTCAGGACAGGATTGACTAAAACACTTGAACTACCCAAATGTTGCCCAACTTTCTAACAAGAAAAATGTTTGAGTAACTTAAAGTAATCGAGTATCCTTTTCAAAAACAAAAAACTATCAATTACCAAAATAAAATTGTCTAAAGAAAATAAATATATACTGAATATATTGGGTATACATTTTTAACTCATTTTCTTGTTCATTTGAGCAAAAAGATCTCAAAAGAATAAAAACGTAGAATAAAAAAACAGACCAGATTTGAATGGTCGGCAAACTGTATTCATTAAGAAGTCCTCACTTTGTAGTTTGGCAAACACTCACAGGCGCTATGTGGTTCCTCGCTGGTTGGTAGCAGGGTGATAAAATGCACCAGCGCAGCAAGATGTGAGAGTGACAGTGTGAGTAAAAGAATCCCGTTGCTTTATTGGGATATGAAGGAATCAGAGCGCTCGCAGCAGCATGCAGCTATGTGCCTTCTATCCATGTCAAGCACCAGAAATAGATAAAGAAAAACAGAAAATAAATCAGAGGCTGGCTGAAGAACTCATGACAGATACTGGCCTAATTAAACGGCTGGAAGAAAGCAAGCAGTGAGATGCAGCGCTGCTTTCATCAGGTGCGAACGCCAGATGCCGGACGTGACAGCCGAGTTGTCGGATGCCAAACAATGACCAAAAAAAAAAAACACTTCCAAGTTTGTTCTGGCGTCAGAATGGTTTAAGAAGCGTGAAACGTGATTTAGTACTCATCAAAACTGGATAGAAACTAATCAGTGTCTTAAAAATGGGAAAAAAAACAACTATATTTTAAAGATATTACAATTCAAATTCATTTAAATTCAGTGCATATACAGTAGATTTTGGTTCATTTGGACAAATGTTAAAATCCCTAAACAATCGACACTGCATAAACCTAAGCGTATTGCTTTTTTGGGACCAAAAAAAAATTGGATTTAAAAAAAAAATGCAAGTCTGTGAATGCATCCACCATGCTCGGTTTCATCAGAACAACAGTTTCCGGCTCATGCAGGAGCGGATCAGACTGATCTGGAATCAGAACACTGTAACTGCGCAGCATATTTACCTTTTTATCATAAAGTTTTGTTCTGCAAACTCAGTGTCGGTTTCACTCTGTCGAGCAGATACTCTAATATGAAGGGGCTACTGAAGAATTTAAATAAATAATTTGTGAATTTCTGTTTTGTTTGTCGGTTCTTGCCCAAACTTCAATTTCTTCTCCCAATATTTTACATCAAACATAGAGAATGCTCCACAAAATGTGTCCAAAAACCAGATATATAAAGGTGTCTTTGTGACTGTCAGGTTCTATGAGCGGTCTCTTCAATCTTATCTTGCTTAGCCGCATCTTGCTGTCCCGAAACTTATTTTAAAAAGAGCTTCAACACAGGATTTGTGAAATCAGAGGAGTCTGGGAAGTGCCCAAATCTTTTTCTCTTCATCTACCGTCTCTCTCTTAAAGTCTTCTGTCTTCTTGCTTCTAACTAAACTTCTCCCAGACTCCCGTTTATTAAACCCATAAAGAATAGCAAAGTTCAGCATCAGCTAATCACAGCGTGTCGCGTCAGAGAGCTAAAGATAAAACAGAGTTCCTCCCTTGCCGTCACATGGCAACCGTCAAGGTTTTCTCACATTCGGACAATGGACGCACACATTTCACAGAAACCGAAAGTTAGAAAGTCCAGGTGTTAGAGGAGTTAACGGTTTAAACTCAGATAAGGAGTTCTGCAAAAGGGGTCTGTGATTTCTCTAAGGCTTCACACACACACACACACACACACACACACACACACACACACACACACCCACACACACACAAACAATGCATATACATATAGAAAATAAGATAGAAAACAATAATAATAATTAATTAATTTAATCATTATAAAAGCACTTTAAGCTTAAAAAAAATCAACAATGACTACGCTCTCAAAGTGGTTCAGTGTGTGTATGTGAACACACCATGTCATCTCAGACCTTGTAAAGGACAAAAAGCGAAACTTATGGCAAAACACAGTGGAGAGTTTGAAAATAAAATATCCATGTCCCTTTTTCTTTCCTATCATTTTAGGGTCAAATTGAACCGTTTTAAAAGCTTATTTAATAGTTAAATATTTTTAAATATTAAATAATTAAAAAATACTTTCACTTTGAAACTTTTCCTGCTTGGCTTATTTGGTGTAAATATCATTGCCTAAAACTAACAATTCTGTTCACATATTTGTAACACATATTTGTACATGTGTTACAAATCTGTTCACATATTTGTATCACACTACATGTTTATGTTACAAAGATACTGTTCGGGGTCAAATTGACCAGTGTTAAAGTTAAAAAAAAAAATACTTTAGAGTATTTTTTTCACTATGAGACTGCTCTTGTTTGTCGTTACAAAGATAATGTTCTGGTCAGTTTGACCCTTCAGACAAAATGGAAGTTAAAAGGGGAGAGAAAGATTGAATACTATTTGTTTCTTTGCAACAATGAGACATAATGCACCACTGTCTCATACACACACATTGGTCAAATTGCAAACATTAATGATGTTTCTCTGAAACAAACATAACAGGGGGTTAAGATGAAATATTGGATTATGTGAAGAAAAAAAGAATGAGATCGTCAAAAGAACTGGGCTTTTTTGAGTCTAGATTAGGGCTGCACGATTTTGAGAAAAAACCTAATTGCGATTTTTCTGAAAAATATTGCGATTTCGATGCGATTTTCGGTTTTTGCACTTTAAAGTGCAAAACTAAAATTATGAATAAAATATATTGTTACTTTTACAACACAGTTAAATAAACGACATACAAAGTGATTGAAGTGATGAGATTGTTTGATGGTTCGTT